>JASDQU010014029.1:51260-62559 GCA_032191745.1 Picea mariana | reverse complement strand
TACAATCATCCAGAGAAATACTATACCTGTGGGGCAACAATTACTTGACTTGCAAGGCATCTCTCCCTACCTTTTATTCCAATTATAATTCACCTCTAAGGGCTTCACTTCCATTTCCCTCTACCTCCATATCAATCCCTCTAGGGTCACCGGGATCACCCCCCTAGAGTGACCTAGTCACCTTTGAAGTGCAGGACCTACATCGAGGTGGAATTGGGTGTAGGATTCCCAAGTTGTACCTCTTTCTTTGTGGTTGGGTCGAGCTTTTCCCAACCTACAACTTGCGCTATAACACATCCTAAGGTATGGTGATAAATCAAACTTGAGAAATTGTTAGCAATTTAGTAAATGATGATGTATGGATCATATCATAGTGGTCAAAGATTACAGTGTGGAACCTTGAATCTTTTTTGTTTTTTAATATTAATCTTTACATTGTAACCAACTAAGAAGTTGTGTTGGACACAATGATTACAATGGGTCTAAGAATCTTATTAATTAGCAGGTATTAACAAACACCAAAAGTATTGCGGACGATCACGGAGGCCAAGTGCAGGCGAGCAAAGTGATATTTTCGGAGTCAGATTCCTTGTGGTTGAGGTTCGAAAGGCGTATAAAATGGAAAATCATAAAACAATTTTCCAAGCCAAACCATTCCTCAGGCTCAAGCCTCAAACTACATTGTCCAGATATTCATTTCTTGTCTAATCAACTAGAAATCATAGGGTTTGGTGAGAATTGTTTCGATTCCTCGAGATAGAGAATTGACTCCTTAATGAGCAGTAGCCCAATAAGAAGAAGATGCTAGTGATAATCGATGTCGTAGAGATTATGGTCAAGCCACGCGATGCCAAGATTTCTCTGAAGTCACACGATGCCGAGATTTCTGCGAGGTCACACGAAATGGAAGTTTGTATGGAAGAATTATCTCCAAAGCAGTTTGCCTAGCAAGAAGAGAGGGTTTCCATGAGAAAGTTGGTCCGTCGATCATGGGTTCGATTCGCCCAGGTGTTTCGGTTCCCATTGTATCTCAAATTTGTGCACCTTATCTTCATCTTGCTCCTGAAGTGAAATTCTCTCTATTGACCAACTTAGCGGCCTCGGCCGAAGAAACCATCACACAAAACTGCCAATGCAGACCTTGAGAAAGCTATCTACTATCCAGATCAGCCAGTAAGGTTGACGTGGGTACTCCGTGGCATCCAGAAGCCTCTCCTCTAATAAGCAAAATATGATCCTTCTGGTCACTGGACGAAGGTAGGCTGGTACAGTCGACAACATGGGATTCATCGTGGATCTTCATGTTGGAATCTGAGTACACCAATTTTTCCACATTGTATTGCCGACAAAATCTCTCCACTTTGTACATTGTGGCGGGATTACCTATGATGCCGATCCAAGTGCCAATGTCCTGCCAGACCACACAGTTTTCCGTCGTCTCTTTTTCCGTCTAATCCCGGTAACCAAACCTTCAAATGGAAAAACAAACATTTTTTCACAATCATCGGAAATTCAATCCAATGTATGGAAAGGTTAACAGGAAAGCATACTTGGAGGCAAATTGTTTGGGTTCCAAGATGAAGGTTGAAAGGGTGTAGAGATAGTCTGTGTTGGAGAGATTGTAACGATTGTGAATGAAGTTGAGGCGGTGGAGTGCGAGGGATCCCCAGGGGTTGTCGACGTGATTGATTAGGAATTCTAGTATTAGAATGGTAGTGTCGTTGTAGCGCTTGATGACGGTTGCCGGTGAGAACGACTGAGTTTCGGAAAGAAACTTCGAGATACAGGGGATGGTGTAGATCTTGAAGAGTGGAAATTCTAGCACCTTCTTGCTCAGAAGAGAACTCCACAAAATTGCTAAATTGGTGAGCTTGCAAAGGGGATCTCATTTGTGTTATAAGATTACATTTATTGTGTGGTGAATGTACTTGTGGTCATATTTTGCATCATAATTCCATATAACTATGGTTTTAGGGTCCCCTCAATGTCTTACTAGCCTCTTCATACTTGTATTAATTTTGCATTCTAGATGTCACATATGTGTCTTAATTATGTTGTATTAGTATATTTGGTTTTGATTCCACCCCGAACAAATTCCCAATTTGTCCTTGAATGGATTTAGGAGACAAGTTGCAACTCACCCAAAAACTATAACTAGCCCCGAGGTGGATGAACCATCAATTGTGTTGGACTCCTGATACCGGATTATAGATAGGGGCACCCCTCTCCCATGATTATGTTTACTAGAAAATACTTTATTGGACGATCCCTGGAACTAGGGTTTTTCTTAGTAAGGGTCAATGCAAGTTTTGCACTAGCGGTTGATTTTGAAAAACAATGTTTTGGGCGATTGTGGGTAGTGTGGTCACGTGGGCCTTGGGAAAAACACTTGTGGTAGATTAGAGAACTCAATTATGTTGCTCAGTTTGGATTTTACGCCCCTGAACCAAATTCCCATCGTCTCTCCGAATGGACTTAGGAGGTGAGTTGCAACTCACCATAAAAATCTAATCGAGCCTTGGATGGATAAAATGTTAGTTGTGTTGGACTCCTAAAATTATATTAGAGCTAGGGTCACCCCTCCCATGTGTTTCTCTTTTCAGAAAAATGCTTTGTTCGAGGATCTCTAGAACTAAAGTTTTGCTAAGTAAGAGACAATGCATTTTTTGCACCAGGGGTTGATTTTGAAAAACACTGGCTCGGGCGTTTGTGGGTAGCGTAGTCACGTGGGATTTGGCAAAACACACTTGTGGGTGTTTACATAAATCAATCATGTCTCTTGTTTTGGATTTTATGCCCTTGGACCAAAATCCCAATGTGTACCTAATTGGCTTTAGGAGGTGAGTTGCAACTTGCCATAAAACTCTAACCGAGCCTTGGATGGATGAATCGATGTTTGTGTTGGATTCCTAACACCAAATTATAGCTAGGGGCACCCATCCCCTATAATTGTTTTGTCAGGAAAATGTTTTGTTTGAGGATCTCTGGAGCTAAGGTTTTGCTCGGTAAGGGAAAATGCAATTTTTGCACTAGAGGTCAATTTTGAAAAACACTGGCTTGAGAAATTGTGGGTAGCGTGGTCATATGGGAATTAGAGAAACACAATTGTGGGATCTTACATAACTCAATTATGCTCCTTAGTTTGGATTTTATGCCCCCAAACCAAATTCCCAATGTGTCTCTGAATGGATTTAGGAGGCGAGTTGCAACTCGCCATAAAAATATAACCAGGCCTTAGATAGATGAACCGTTGGTTGTGTTGGACTCTTGAAACTGGATTACACCTAATGACACCCCTCCCCTGTAATTATGTTTCCTAAAAAATTATTTGTTTGAGAATCTTTGAAACTAGGGTTTTGCTTAGTAAGGGGCAATGCAATTTTTGCACTAGGGGTCGATTTTGAAAAACACTGGCTCAAAAAATTATGGGTAGAGTGGTCACATGGGTGTTGGCCATACACACTTGCGGGAGCTTACGAAACTCAATTATGTTGTTCGGTTTGGATTTTATGCCCCCAGACCAAATTCCCAATGTGTCCCTAAATGGCTTTAAGAGGTGAGCTACAACTCTCCATAAAACTTTAACCAAGCCTCAAATGGATGAATCGTTGGTTGTGTTGGATCCTTGACACCATATTACGACTAGGGGAACCCCTCCCCTATGATTCCATTTCCTAGAAAATGCTTTCTTGGATGATCTCCAAAACTAGGGTTTTTCTCAGTGAGGCACGATGCAGCATTTGCATTGAGGGTTGATTTTGAAAATCATTGGCCTGTGCAATTGTGGGTAGGGTAGTCATGTGGGCCTTATCCAAACAAACTTTCGAGAGCTTATGGAACTCAATTATGCTACTCATTTTGCATTTTTTTCCATCGGACAAAATTACTAATGTGTCTTTGAATGGATTTAGGAGGTGAGTTGCAACTTGCCATAAAACACTAACTAGGCCTTGAATGAATGAACCATCGATTGCGTTGGACCGATAATGTTGTCTTATAGACAGGGAAACCCCTCCAATGTGCTTTTGTTCCCTAAAAAATGTTTTCTTGAACAATTTTTGGAACTAGGGTTTTGGTCAGTAAGGGATAATGCAATTTTTGCACTGGGGGTTGAGTTTGAAAAACAATGGCTTAGGTGATTGTGGGTAATGTGGTCACATGATCCTTGACCAAATATAGTTGCGGGAGCTTATACAACTCAATTATGATGCTTGTTTTAGATTTTATGCCCGTAGACTAAATTCCTAATGTGTCCGTGATTGGCTTTAGGAGGCGAGTTGCAACTCGCCATAAAACTCTAACCATGGTTCAGATGGATGAACCATTGGTTTTTTTGCAATTGTGACACTGGATTACAACTAAGGGAACTCATCCCCTATGATTTTGTTTCCTATAAAATACTTTGTTTGAGGATCTATGGAACTAAGGTTTTTCTCAATAAGAGATAATGCATTTTTTACACCAGGGGTCGATTTTGAAAAACACTAGCCTAGGAGATTGTGGGTAGCATGGTGACGTGGTCCTTGTGCAAACAAACTTTTGAGATCTTATGGAACTCAATTATGCTACTTGGTTTGGATTTTATGTTCTTGGACCAAATTTTCAATGTGTCCCTAAATGACTTTAGGAGGCGAGTTGTAACTCACCATAAAAATCTAATTGAGACTCAGATGGATGAACCGTCAATTGTGTTGGACTCCTGACACCGAATTACAACTAGGGGAACCCGTTCCCTATGATTCCATTTCTCAAAAAATTCTCTGTTGTAGGATCTATGGAACTAGAGTTTTCTCAGTAAGGCACAATGCAAATTTTGGACTAGGGGTCGATTTTGAAAAACACTAGCTTGGACGATTGTGGGTAGTGTGGTTATGTGAACCTTGGCCAAACACACTTCAATGATCCTATTGGATTTGGAATCCCCCCAACTAAATTCCTAATATATACTTGAATGGATTTATGAGACAAGTTTCAACTCCCCATAAAACTCTAAGTGGGGCTCACATGGATGAACCATCAATTGTGTTGAACTCCTGAAACTAGATTACAACCAGGGGAATCCCTTCCCTATTAAATATTGTTATGTACACTAAAACAAACTTAAAATCAAGCTAGTTAGTTGTTTAACATTTGTGAATATTGTAAAGTCACATGATATATTTTCCATTGGATACAAAATCATTGGAAATGGATATCTTCCCACTAAACATGGCAACAATTGTGTGAAAGCGTTATGACTTGTGTCTAACCAACAAACAGAAGTATTGCATCTAAACTATTGCCTGCCGTTGTAGCTTTTCCACTCCCCATCATTCTTTGTTATCACTTCGAAACTATGAGATATAAATAAGCCCGATCGATATTTCATGAAAGTATTTGTTGTTTTCCAACTAATTAAAAAAAAGACCTGGATAAGAAAGATATTAACACAGAAAAATCCAATGTTTTCATTTCAAAGAGAATTGTTTCAAATTAGAAGCCTTATTGCCAAGCAACCGTACTACCTCATAAATTTTTTGCCCTTTGTCATACTTGACTTAAATTTCATTTCTGTTCAATTTTGAAAGTATTCGATTTCTGTTCAATTTTGAAAGTATTCGTTTCCATGGATGGAAGGAACCATTGCGAAAACGTGGACAACCACTGATTCCATCAAATTATTTAGTGCTTTGACGTGAGTTTGAAACATACCTAACCACACATTGAATTAATTAGAAATTTAAATTACTAGATCGCAAAATTTTAACAAAAGATAGAACTACATGAATAGAGTACTCTTACTTATACAATCCTTATTCCTTTCTTTTGCCAACTATTAAATTTTCGATCCCGATCACCAGATCTCTTTTTCACATCAATTAATTTTTTTGTTTTTTAATTTTTAGTAAATTTTTTCAAAATTTGAGGGTTTTAGGGGCTATATTTTTTTGTTTTTTAATTTTTAGTAATTTTTTTCAAAAATTGAGGGTTTTAGGCGCTATATATAGTGTGGATTAATTTTCCATATTTTTAGGAAAAAATAGTCAATTTCCTCACCCAATTTCTTTTATAAGTTAAAATTATTTTAGTTTAAAAATTGTCAATTTTTTTTTCCAATCTTTATAAAATTTTTAAAAATATGAATATTTTTAAAATCCTTGATAAAAATAACCAAAATTTTTACATTTTAAAATAAATTTTCATTGTTAGATTTATCCTTTCCTTTATTTTTCGTTTTCCATTTCTCTCTCTTTCATTATCAATTAACCTTTTCCCATCTTCCCACTCTTTTTTTAAATTTTTTTTCTATTTATCAATCAACTATTAAATCAAAGCCTTAAAATTATTTTATTAAATAAAAGTCTTAAAGTTATTTTTATCTCTTTCTGTATTAGTAACAATAATATTAATATTATGTTAGGTATATATAGATAGGAATATATTTAACACATTAATAATAGTTTTTAATATATATTAAAAAATAATAAAATATATTTTTATATGTTTTTTAATAGTTGATCGGTATTTTACCGGGTAGACTAAAAGTCATAGGTTTTGAGATGACACATTTTCCATCTTTTGAGACAGATGTATACTAATGATGTAATATTATTTTTGATTTCTTATAATAACAAAGTAATGTTTTTTTCGTGTGAAAAAAAATAAAAATAATTTACAATGTTTCTGATAATGATAAAATTGAAGGTTAATGGAGGACAAAGTTGTTCCTACTGCAACAAGAAACAACTACAATATCTAAATTACTAATTTAATTTGTACTAATAATTATATGAATATATTTAACACAATATTGAAAGTTTAACATCCATAAAGATTTTATTAGAAAATGAGAAACAAAAATAAAAATACATGTATAAAGTTTTAACATATTTTAAAAATTAAACTTTACATATATAAACTTCAAACATCTTTGTAAATTTGAAACATTATTCTTGTTATTGGAATAAACTAAATAGTGTTACTCTTGTAATATGGAAATACAATAAAAATCAATGATATGGTTGGTTGATAGTAACAACAAACTGGAGCAAATGTTTGTCATGGATATGGTATTGATTTATTCTACTTTCATGTTTAGTCGGAAGAAAAACACACATGCATTAAAATTTTTTCATATCCACAACTATAAAGTGAGTAGTATTAATTTTTTTACTTAAGTAATTTTTAAAACAATATTTAGTGTAGTTTAGTCTTTGCTTTATAGTGATATTTTAAATAAATATAATGAAAATATTTGTAATAAATTATGTATTTGTAATAATAGAATAAAAATATTTACAATTTAATTTAATAGAATTTTAATTTAAAGCTCTCTATTTCCAAAACTAGTTCCCAAGCTCCCATTTTAATTTAAAGCTCTCTATTGAAGAACTCTATCATAATTTTACAACTACCCTTTCCACTTCTCGTTCTCTTTCGAGGTGTCCTATAAAAAGAATAATAGAGTGACCAACCCTTGGTATGATAAAGTTTGTAAAATTGCTAGGAAATCCATTATGGATGCTTCTAATGAGTCCTTAAAACTCGATAAGATCAATACGTACAAAGCCCTAATTAAAAGGAAAAAAAATGTACTATATTAATAAAAGGAAAGAGCAACTTTCACAACTATATAAGCTGGATCTTAAGAGGTTTTGGAGCCAAATTCTAAACCACGATAGTGCATAAAATAATAGGATTCCCTTAAGGGACTCGAATTCCTACCTTAAAACTCTTTACGAGTTCCCTAATGCCATGAACACCATTCATATTGTCCCTACAAAGGAATAATTTTTTTCTTTAGATGACATAGAGTTCGGGGGTAAGCGGCTTGCAAATGGGAAAGCTAAGGACATTGAAGGCTACCAAGTTGAAATTTTTAAAATCGGAGGGCCTATCCTTATCCCTCACATACACAAGCTCTTCAATTTAGCAATCAAACAGGGATTCCCTAAACCCTGGACGCAAAGCCTCATTGTTCCTATTTTTAAAAATGGGGATAGAAACATTCCATCTAACTATAGGACCATTATGATTAGCCTGATTTTATCCAAGCTTTATGAAATTATTTTGGAAAAGAAAATTAGCCTTTGGCTAGAAAGTCATGGTCTTGTTACCTTTAGGATCATTATAGAGGAGTTCTGCAATACTAAAACCAATCTATTTTTTTGTTTTGTTGACTTTAGAAAAGCTTTTGACATGGTTCCTAGGAAAAACCTTTGGAATAGGTTGGAAGAGATAAAAGTGCCTCTTGAGTTGAGGGCTAGTGCAATAAGGATGTATGAGAACGTTATTGATAATTTTAAAAACATTGAGGGCTGGTCAAAAGAGATTAATTGTAATATTGGATTCAAACAAGGTTGTCCCTTGTCCCCTACCCTTTTTGGCATATACATTGACAAGTTAGAAGATTGCTTGGAAAAAACAAGTTGTGTTGGCCCTANAAAACCAACTAGAAATCCTCAAGGATTTTTGCTCCAATATGTGTATGAATGTTAATACTGATAAGACTAAGGTCATGATTATTAAATCCAATAAGATCACTTATGATACCTTCGTATATGACAACAACAACTTGGAAGAAGTGAATTCATACAAATATTTTGGAATTGATATTCACCACAAGCTCAATTGGAATTATAACATTGATAAAAAGATTATTGGGGGATGAAAAGCTTATTATGGGCTTGAAAACAATTGTAAATAAGCTAATATTTGGAGTTGGGATAAGAAGAAACTCCTCTTTGAGACTCTTGTTAAACCTTTTATTCTTGATGGATGTGAATTCTAGGGCTGTAGTATCTATCGTGAATCCTGGAGAAAGATAGAGAAAATACAAAATACTTTTATAACCTATAATCTCAAAATTAAAGGAAATAAGCCCTATCCCATCCTCCTCTTAGAAAAAATCCTCTCCCCCATTGAGAGCATGGCTATGACTAGATACCTAATGTATAAGAACAAGTTAAACAACATGGAAGATAAGAGGCTTCCTAAAATTGCTTCAAAATTGAGTCATAACCACCATCGACTCAAGCAAGGATGGCATACAATGCTCAGTCTTGGCTAAACTATTGGGGAATCATGGAATACACCATTATGCAGAATAAAGATACTATTAAAAAAATTGTCAAATCAAAATTTAAGGAGAAAATGTGGTGTGATAAAGAGTTAGAGGAAAAAAGAAAATTAAAGTATTATAAGGATGTAATCAACCCTAATCTAGAAGATCAAAATTATCTATCTGTTTTTCCAAGTGGAAAGAAAAAAATAAGCATTCCTAAGATAAGAACAAATTCTCATGAGCTCCATAGTGAAACTGGGCATTGGTCAATTCCTAAAACACCATGGGATGAAAGAGTGTGTCACCTTTGTGACACTAAGAAGGTTGAAGATGAAAACCACTTTCTCTTAGATTGTCCAGCCTATACCCATATTAGATCTCATTTTAAAAATATTTGTCACACTACCAACCTTCCTAACATCTTAACTCAACAAAAGTATGGTGATCTTGGAAAGCTTCTCTTAATGATTTTTTAGCACAAAAACAAAATTCTAAAGAACCACAAGTAAGCACTTACCCTCCTAAGGTCTGATAGACCTATTCGGTCTTAATGGACGTTAATCATCATCATCATTATAATATATATAACATAAAGTATTTTATATTAGTGTTACCATAATATATAACATAAAATATTATATTAGTGTTATTATAATATATATAAAATAACTTATTTTATATTAGTGTTATCATAATATATAATATAAAGTATATTATATTAGTGTTATTATAATTAATATAGGAGTTGTCTAAGTGTTCTATGTTTTAGTTTTTTTTTTGTCAAAATCAAGTGACTTTGTACGAAATCACAATTTTCTGTTTTTTTAAATTGCATTAAAAAATGACCACTCATATAATCACATCCAACAATTACTCATTGGATTTCAAGCAAATATAGCCAGAAAATGTCCCTGGAAAAAAACCAAAACATAAAACATTTAGCCAACGACATTGTTGATTTTGTGTAGATTTAAGTGGTCAGATTTCAACGAAAAGAGACAAAATGCATAACAATTAGACAACACCTTTAATTAATATATATTATAACAATATTAATATAATATTATTGTATGTTGTAGTCTAGACCTTCTATGAAATGGCACTTCTTTGGTGATATTTTTCGGGGACATTTGCCCAAAATTCGGTGAGAAATTGTTAGATCTGCAGAATCCATTTTTGCATTCAAAAATGGATTTTAAACAACAAAAAATAGTGATTTTAAGAATACTTATGTCACTAGATTCCGACGAAAAAACCCACTTCGTAGAACAGTTAGAAAACGCCTCACTCTATTATACTTTTAACACACAGACACACACACACACACACAGACACACAGACACACATATATATAGAGTAGTATATTATATTAATATTGTTATAATACATATTAATATTTGTTTTTTAGGTTTTGTCCCTTTTGTCCGAATCCAGGGACTTAAATCTACACAAAATCATAATTTTCTCTTGTTTAAATTGCATTTTTCAATGCAAAAATGGATTCAGCTTGTTGAAAAACCTTTGGGGCACCCAAATTATATAGAAATAACCACACAGATCTTCAGATCCAACAATTACTCGCCAGATTTCAAGCAAATATAACCAGAAAATATCCCTGGGAAAGAGCCAAAAATTAGAAATTTTAACCTACTACCCAAAAAAGAACCAAAACTTAAAACCTTTAACCTAAAACTTTATGAAAATTTAATATAGTAATATTGTATTAATATTATCATAATACATATTTATTACATTTTAATACAATACTATTTAGTAAAAATACATATCTATATATAGGAGTGGTAGGTGCGGGGGGAGTCATCTATGATTCCGAGGGAAAAAATAGTTGATTACTCCTGGGGTCTGGGGAAGACAACAAATAACAAAGAAGATATCCTCACAGCCTACATGGGATTGAAGCTCGTCTAGGAGCGAAATATACAAACTCTAACTGTGTTGGGGGACTCCGAAATAATCATAAAGGAACTTCGGGGCATGTCTAGACCGACAAAAGACCCGCTCAAAAGCATATGCTCAGCTATCAATTCACTTAAAAAAAACTTCACGAGTCTGGGATTCTTCCACATCTTGCAAAATCAAAACTCAGAGGTAGATATTATGGCAAAGGCAACCAAAAATCTGAAACAAATCCACCTTCTCACTAACCAAATTCTCTCTAATGTGTGGTTGCCCTAATTTTGCCCATCTTTTTGTCCCCCACTTTAACTCTAAGTATCAGTTTTACACCCCCCCCCC
>JASDQU010014029.1:26817-45197 GCA_032191745.1 Picea mariana | reverse complement strand
TATATTATAACAATATTAATATAATATTACTCTATGTTGTAGTCTAAACCTTCTACGAAATGACTCTTTCCGGTGATATTGTTTGGGGACATTTGTCTGAAATTCAGTGAGAAATTGTTAGATCCGCAGAATCCATTTCTGCATTCAAAAATGGATTTTAAACAACAAAAAATAATGATTTTAAGCAGATTTATGTCACTAGATTCTGACGAAAAAAATCATTTCATAGAACAGTTAGAAAACACTTCACCTATTATACTTTTAACAAACACACACACACATATATATGTTAAAGTATACTAGAGTAGTATATTATATTCATATTGTTATAATACATATTAATATTTTTTTCTTAGGTTTTGTCTCTTTTTGTCCAAATCAATAATTACTCGCCAGATTTCAAGCAAATATAACCAGAAAATATCTTTGAAAAAAAACCAAAATTAAAACTTTTAGCCTACTATCCAAAAAGAACCAAAACTTAGAACGCTTAACCTAAAACTTTATGAAAATTTAATATAATAATATTGTATTAATATTATCATAATACATATTTATTAAAGTTTAATACAATAATATTTAATAAAAATAAAAGTGCACACACACACATATATTTTAATGTGTTAAGGAACTATTATGAATTAATATTAATATAAAGTATATTAATATTATGAATATATATATATTTATTAATGTACAAAATAATATATATTTATATATTAATATATTTTTAAAAATTATTTGGATTTGCTACATGATATTTATAGAATTAAACTATGTAAGAAGTTTTGTGAGTTTTTTGAAATTAAACTATGTAAGAAGTTTGGAGATGTCTGTCAACTCATCATCGTGAACAAATAAAGTTAAGTATGAGAAAATATTGCTAGAAGATGAAAATAAATATGATGAGAAAAATAATATAACCTTTTAAGAAAGGAGCAAAAATCAATTGAAAAAATGAAAAATGATTTAAATTAATCATTTTTTTTTTAAATAAAAAGAGGGGCAGATCCTATTAAAGATTATCACATACAAAAAAGCACATGTCATTAGGTTTCTAACTGTTCCATCGAATTAAGGGAAATCGGGACAGTTGGCAGCCTGGGATGTCCATGTCTAAAAAGAGCAGTTCGCTATCTGCCCTGCCAAGAGGAAACTAGGGCAGGTGGCGGCTTATAGTCTTTACATCAAACAATAAAACTAGAACTAAAACTAGACTGGACTTGGAACTAGAAAGAGTTACTACTGACATCTAACCAAAACCAGAAAGAGCTCTAGACCATGCAATTACCCGTTAGCATCAGAAGTTACTTCGCCAGGGTCTCCATTATGTGGTTTTCTCTGAGTCGGCAGAACAAAAGGTCTTGCACACGTCAGACATTTTTGCCCCACTGGTGTATTGGAGAATGCTTCATACATCATATCTATGCATTGGTGCATGAGTGTGCCACGGTGGATCTGATCTGCCATCTGGCTTCGCAGATCGAACACTAATTCCAATTGTTCTAGGTGGAAGAAGGGTGGGGGGGCACGCCATGGTTCTGGTACAATCGAGATAGGAGGTGGCATAAGGACCTCGCCACCTTCCACCATCATGCCACCTGAACCCTCCACAACCTTGCCTGTAGCAGCCTGCACTTTGTCCTATGCTCCATCCCTGTGCTACGTTATTGCGCGCCATCCCTGTGTGTCTTCCTCCTTCCCGGGGTCCTCGTCCTTTGCTACGGCGCTGGATAAATCGTAGTCTTCTGGAAATAGGATGTCCTGAGAGGCAAGGTGGAGGAATTCCTCCGAGAATTCCTCCTCCACGATGCAGATGTGCACCTCCTCTGCCCCCTCCTCCATGGTGTTGGTGTAGTGGCGAGCCGTAGTGGCTAGTGTAGTGTCTTCCGTGGAGAAATTGCTTGGAGGTTTCTAATTCTCTGGAACAATGAAGAGAAGAGACTCTAGAGGGATCTGTATGGGCCCATTCGGGATTACTTCCTCCACATAAGCCATTGGAGGTGACTTGACCATCTCTCCTCTATGTGTTGCCTGAGTGCGCTTAGTGCGAGATATGGAGAGTGCCCACTCTAGCAGCTGCCGCCTCCTCTGTCACACAGAAAAACTATGCCAGGCAAGGCCGCGACGCGACCTACCTCTCTCTCGTGGCATCGAGGAAGTAATGCAGATGGCTAGCTTGCAAAAGGTTCTGCAATGGTTGCACCCGAGCACTGAGTTTCTTTCTTGGTGTAGGTCGAGGGTGAAATGGTGTAGGCTGGTGCATTGCTGGATGATATTGAGGAGGAGAGACATGACTGCTCCCATTATCACCTCCCATACATTGAATATCATTGTCGTTGCAATGCTCACACAAGGGTGCTGTCCTTCGACTCTTGACAGGCAGTTAAGGCGAGCTCCCATTATTAATGGAGAGGGGATGGGAGCCAACCTGCCATATTTATGGTTGGGCTTGGGCCTGTGTGCGTGGCCATTGTGTGCTACGTGGCACCCCATTCGGGGTGATTTAAATTAATCAATTACCTATTAAAATATTGATTAAAAATTAGTTTTTATGATAGTGATTAAAAAACTAAATAAAATTATAATTAAAAATCACTGTAAGACTAAAAGCAATTCCAGGAGACCTAAAGTAAAGGAGAATGACCCTGGAAGGGTCTAATTTAAAAATATGAAAAAAGAAAGATAAGAGGAAAAGAAATGAGAGGAAAGGGTTTTAAGTAGGAAAAAAATTGAGGTTAAAAACAATGTAAACTAGGTTAGGAATGAGAAGAATAGAAGATTGGAACCCAAAAAAACATAAATAAATTATGTTTTTTGTTTGAGGTGATGAATGATAGGATTTCATTAATGGCTTAGTTTATAGTCGTATTCTCGATTAAAATTATCAGGGTGTTTTTTTAATTTCGAGAGCCTCCCAAATGATGCATGAGGTGTACTAGGGCACTAAGGCAATTTTTTTTTTCCGAAGAAAATGACGTGTTTATATTTAAAAGAGTGGTCAACAATAATAGATTTAGAGATGTGATTGTGGGTTGTGTTAGTAATATGTTATTTGAGATGGGCTTTAAATAATCTGCCAATTTGGCCAATGTATGATTTTCCATAGGAGAAGAGAATTTGGTAAAACCCTAGGCCAAACATAGGGTCTAAGTTATCCTTGGAGGTCTAGGATAATCGTTTAAGAGTTTTATAGGGCTTGAAGAGGGTTTTAATATTCTTTTTGGCTATTTTTTTTGAAATTTGATTTGTGTTGCCTTGGATACAGGGAAAAGAAATGAGAGCTTGAGGTGGAGAGGAGAGGGAATTTTTAGAATTAGGTTTATGGGCTGAGCAAAAAGCTTTGTTGATTTGAGAGATATAGTAACCATTGTCTACTCATGACTTTGTTGGGGATTTTCTTGTATGATAAAAAAATATGTTAACTTGAGCATTTTATTATAATTTAGATAACGTTTAAGAGAACCATTTACATTTAAATTTATCATAATTAAGTTGTCATTTGATAATGAAGACAATATATCAATTTATTGGTTGGGTATTCATATTTATTCTAAAAGTGAGTATTTGTATAAGGAGAATTATCCATAACTTCTATAATAAATATTGTTTTTCTTAAACAAAAATTGTACATCTAAATTATAGGTACTTTTTATCTTACAGCTATAATCACCGGAATAAAAGCTTACCATGGTGAAGCATAGCATTTTAACAAAATCATAACTATTTTTGTATCTTTAATCACCAAATACTTTGATATATCCCATAAAAAGAAATATTCAAAATTGAACATCGAATATAAGGTTAATACAACGCATTCCAAAGACAACACTATTTTATGTCCTACATGAATGCCATCATAAAATCAAACATTGGACATGGTTGGACATGTTTGAATAAATAAACTATGATTGACTATATTTGAACATGTTTGACCATAGTTGACTATGGTTTTTCATGGTTGAACATGATTATCTATGTTTGGCTATGATTAACCATGGTTTACTGTGGTTGACTATGTTTGACTATGGTTGATGATGATTAGGTATGTTTTTCCATGTTTAACCATTGCTTACTGTGGTTGACCATATTTGACCATTTTTGGCAATGTTTGACAAAGGTTCAATGGTTATGCGACACATTGTTATGTTCTTTAAAGGTTACGCTTGATTGTGACAGTCCTCCATGGTTATGTGACATTGCAATGTTCATGAAAGGTTTTGCTGCATTACGAGCGATGTTGCTCCATGGTTATGTTGCAATGCAATGTTCATCAAGGGTTATGTCATGTTGCGACATTCCGTAAAGGTTATGTTGGATAAAGGCATTCCTCAATGGCTACATGACATTATGGCATTCATTTCAATTGACTTATATTGAATTGTTATATTCCTCGATGATTATGTTGCATTGTGGAATTCATCAAAAATTATGTTTCATTGTATCATTAAGAGATCAACAATTGTTTTTTACATTAAAAGGTTATATCAATTGTGATATTCATCTTAATTAACTTATATTGATTTGATATATTCATCACTAATTATGTTGTATTTCGACATTCATAAAAAAATATCTCACAATATAAAATTCCTAAAAATTTATGTATGATTGTGACTTTACTCAATAATTTTGTTCACCATAATTAAATATAATATTAGATCTAAACCACATAATATTTCATCCCAACCTTTCTTGTCTATTTCTTTTTTTTTCTCTTTCACTTTGCATTAATCTTTTCCCATTTTCCCACTCCTTTCTCTTATTTTTGTCTCATTTTACCACTCCTTTTCCTTTCCCATAATTTTTTTTTTCTCTTTGTCTATTAATTATTATTAAATTAAAGTCTTAAAGCTATTTTTATCTTTGCCTATTAATTATTATTAAATCGAAGTCTTAAAGTGATTTTTATCTTTTTCCTTATTAGTTATTAAACGAAGGTTTTATTATTAGCTATTAAATCAAGGTTTTTTTTTAGGTAAGAAGTAAAATGTATTAAAAGCCTTCCAGAGGCAAAAGGGAGATCCCAAGTACAGTGGTAGTCCAAGTATGCTTATTCGACTGCCCCAACAGAGGGGAAACCAACCCAATCAACAGCTTAGTCATCATAAGTTTCATAATGCCTACTAATAGTAAAGTCTGAGAGTACATGAACAACAACCAGAAATTGAAAAACATTTGACACGACCTCTATAGCCTAGACGCTTGACACGTAACCTGGCCAGGTGCCTTGGAGATCCCCGGGCCAGCCAAGGTTCCTCTTCGATTATCGTCGTTCCGTCCCCCCATTGCACTTCGACCTTCACAGTGGTGTCGATGTTCTGGCTGCTCCTCGCGGTGTCCTGCATCTGAGGCTTGGCCACAGTATCGCTATCATTCCGTGTCCTCCCGAGCTCTTCTGCATACTGCATCACAACATCCTCGCCGTGGGTGGTTGTGCCGGGTTCCTGCCTCAAATTCGCGCTCCGCTTATCCTCTTCGACGTCAACTGTATCATCATTTGGACCAGGCTTGGAGGTCGCTCCTCCCGCGTCTTAAGGGATAGCCTCATGCAGAGAGGAAAGAAGCTGGAGGAAGAGCACAATCTTCTCATTGTTGAGCTGTAGTCGAAACTGCAAATCCTCCACCCCCTGGCGAAGTTCGAAGACTAAGCCATAAAGGATGGACATCTTGTCCTTTAATTGCTCGTCGTGGACTGTATCCGCAGAAGGGTGCTCCTTATGAGCTTGGTTGCGCGAGGAAGAAGGGTTCTGGTCTTCTGAGGTTCCTGGAAGAGCCGAGAGAGGTGGGTGGGGTGGTGCAGCCATCGGTGGCGATTGAAGGATGCGCAAGGCCGAGCTGAGCGGCCGAGGGATGAGTGCAAGGCTGTGGACAGACTCCATCGTCTCTGCCGGAAATCGAAGTGAGGGACCAGTGGTAGGTTGAGCAGAGGGGGGAGCCGAAGGCCGATGAGGTCTCTAGGGAGATCCCCGTCGTGGCCTCCCTCTCAGCCGTGGCTTGTGGTTAGGCATGGGAGGTTCGTTGCAGCGGGCGAAGGTCTAGAAGTGAGGGGGAGTCTCCGGGGGGCCGCCAACACTATCCCGCGTCGGCCATGGGCTCGGATGGGAGAACTCCTTCAGCCACCATCATAAACAATGAACTAAAACCAAAGACAACGCCATAGAAAATGCGTAGGGTGGGAAATGCATTAATGCCCGCTCCATCGACAAGAGGTGTATTAAAGTCGCAGGAGGGTGGCGGGTGGTGGCACGAGCCCATCACATGGCTCTGTGCCCCGCTGTCGTGCTCCGTCCTCCTTCGATTGCCAAGTGTTCTCCATTAGCACCCCGTCCGGGAGATTAAATCAAGGTTTTTAAGTAATAAAGGTTTCAATCAATTTTTATTAAAAAATTATATTAAAGATAATTTAGTATGATAAAAAATTCATTTGTATGATTGCATCTAAGGAAATAATTACATTTTATAATACACATATTAATATAAATACTCCCATCTTTGAAGGGTAGTTATATTTGAAGTTCCTCTAAATGAAATAAAGAGTTTGATTGATATTTTTAATAAAAAATTAGTTAAAAAGAAAAAAAAAAAATTGATTTAAAAAAAAAAAACTTACTAAATTTATTTAAAATTCCATCTAATAAATCAATTTTATGATTTCACATTCCATACCCTTCCTAGGGAATGAACACAAAGGCTACCTTGTTAGAGTCGTTTTATAAATAATTCAAATTTATTGCTTTGACATTGTATTTAATTAAGTAGTTTAATTCACCATAAATTAAAATATTTAGAATTTTTTTTCTATTGATAAATGAATGTAAAGAGAAGACCACTGCTAAACATAGGTTTAATGGTTGATTTTATTCATGTCATAACGAGCTGTTGGAAGATAACAAAACTGCCATAATATTAAGTTTGAACCGTAAATACTAATACTTTTAAATGGAAAGTGTTCAACACTTTTATGAGCATTGGATTTGACATTTGAATCTCTTAAATCATGAGCGTTTTCAAGAGCAAAGTTTTATACCAGGTTGTTAATAGATGTTATAATAAGTGTAATAAATTTATTAAATAAAAAAAACTTGAAGTAATTTTTATTTTATTTTAATTTAAAAGTATTAATATTTCATTATTATATTGAGATTTATAATGCTTTTGACTAGTTATTCTTTGACCTATTGAGTTATGATAAGTTTTTCCATTATGAAAAAAAGAGGAGGGGTACACTTTCTTTTTTAATTAACTATTCTTCACTCACATGTATTGGACCCTCATTATATGAGTTTGTTATGAGGTCACCTCACATTTGGACTTATATTTGACTTGATCATGAGGACATTGACGTATTTTAGGGAGGATGTACTTGTCCTAGCTCCTCTGGACCACACATGTGACCCCTTTGTTACACATTTGAACATTTTTGGTGGGGCACTCATGTATTGGGGTCTTATAAGGGTGGCTTATGTCCATGTATTGTATTTAGCTCATGGTTTTGAGCTTGCACATTGTATTGGCACCTTGTATTGAGAAGGATCCTTATCTATAAAAGGATGATGTCCCTCTCATTTTCATCTGTTAGAGATTATTGAAAAAACTTGCCTACAAAGTTCTTGTGCATCTATATATTTCTAAGTGATTTTTTTATGGTATTTTTCAAGGGCTAGATAGAATATTTTCAAGCTTCTTGGAATACAAATCTACTACAAGGTGAAAGAAGGGCACCTTGCTCCACTTGGAAGGGAAATCAAGGTACATTGTTCTTTCCTTATTCCCTTTGACCATTTATGTTTTGTTCCTTTGCATTGATGTAGAATTTCCTAGGGCTCCTCCCTCTTTCCTTGGCCAAGCTTTGATATCACTTTGTTAGTACTTGGAAAGGATTCATCGAGGACAAATTCCTCCATCCACTTTTGAAGAAGCCTAATGTAATACCCATGTTTCCCCTAGTTTGTAAATATAACTATAACTAGCCAAGAGACTATGACAATGTAGATATGTGTGAATGTTTGATTTGATGAACCTTTGTATAAAAGGTCAATTTATGTACTTTCTGTTATTAATAGAAAATGAATAAGTGTTGCATAAATGTTGAAAGGGGGGTTTTCCAAGATAGACCATGGATGCTATGAGATGACCCCCCACCAAACCAATACCTTACTGGAATTAATGTCTCAGACCTAGAATAGTTCTCTGACCCAGAAATAAATTACTAGTCAGAGTGGTAGCTAGAAGAGTCCTCCTCAAGAGTTAATGAGGAGATGGGGTAGAGTACCCATCTGCAAGACATCCAAACCTGACCACGAGTTGTGAATTCGGACCCACACAACCTTGATGAGGAAGGAAAGAAAAGAGGTAATTCGAGGGCAGAGGAAAAACAACATGAGAGAGAAAGCAGATGTACGAAGAGACTAGAGTTGAAAGAACAATCTCGAGAAGAGAAAAAGAGCGCTTGCAATTCTTTAGTTCGAGGAAGAACGAGGAATTAAGATCATTCTAGGCATAAGAAGTTGTTGGAAAGGTTTTTCGTTACAAGCTGATAAACGAGGCTGACGAGTGACTGTGGAAGCACTCGGGAAAACCTCCTTGCTACAGAGAAAAATCATTGCCAGGATCCCATGGGAGGAGGAGAGTAACCTTCGTCCCCGATTGTCGTTGAGAAAGAAGAAAGAGTCTCTCTGAGAGCATCATGGTCTAGCTCGAGGGTGGCCAACGGTAAATTCGTCAGGAGTGGTTGTGCCTTTGGTTGGGTGGAAACAGGAACCCCTTTTAGTAGTCGCTTCACGAACTATGGTTTTCTGATAAGTATCTTCCTACTCTGTGTATTGAAATGGAAATGGTGATTGAATATATTTATATGTCTATGATTGAGTTCTGTGCTGAATGATTAAGTTAGAAACATGTATTATCTCTCTGTGAACCCATGCTTTTCCATGGTCGTATGCTTGACTCAGTCGAGCGGTCAGAGGGTTGTAAAATGTAATTCTTCCATAATGTCGGGGAAAGACTTACTGGGATGTTTAATTCATGCCGACCTCTAGTATCTACCTTCACGAGAATTTCAAGTTCAAACCCTGTGGAAGGAGGGAGCCTGCTTCAAACTCTTCACCATGTGATTGAGGGCTCATGCCCATGTCCTTAACCCATTTACGACTAGAAGGATTAGATAATATCCCACAAGAGTTTCCAAAGGACCCATGTGACCAAGGTCTGGGAATCCTACATTGGGCCTGAAAGGAGTTAAGCCTTCTGGCTTCAGAAATCTGGGAGTTCAGAGCTTCGGAGTGTTTCGACCCTACTGTTTATAAATCATTCGAAGGCAACTAATAGTTACGGTTACCCACAAGGTTAACTGGTGTTTGGTAGTTTCCCTAACCGTGGAAGATAAACTTTCCCCACCGTTAAACCTTGACCTAATTCCCCATTGTGAAGTAACGCGAACCACCGATCTGAGAGTATTCGGGAGCCCCCTTGGCCATTAGATCCACGTAACTTTGGCAAAGTCTCACTCTGTGAGAATGGGGATGATATAGTATCAAACTCCCTGAAAGTCAAAGTTACGAAGTGAGGAGAGCCGTGGGATTGGGGGGTCATTAAGAACCCTTCAACCATCCGATCATCCAGAGGAGGGACCCACGTATGATACTTGGGCGAAGTCATACTTCGGGAGAGTGGAGAGACCGTAATGCCAAAATCCTCGAAGGTTGGGGTTGCGAAGCAACGAGAAATGTAGATCTAGGAATCCTTCGGGATCTTCCCTGGCCATTGGATTTATGCCAAGGTTAGCTCGACGTTGACCACTCCGAGAGCAAGGAGGGAGTCACATCACGAAATTCCCCGAACAAAGAAGTT
Organism: Picea mariana; assembly: GCA_032191745.1. Taxonomy (NCBI): domain Eukaryota; kingdom Viridiplantae; phylum Streptophyta; class Pinopsida; order Pinales; family Pinaceae; genus Picea; species Picea mariana. The sequence goes on along the minus strand of JASDQU010014029.1, from coordinate 35,345 downwards.
ATGAAGTAACAGAGGCCGTAGATCCAAGGGGTTACGTGGACACACTGTGACTGTAAGATCGAAGGACTTGGAAGGCGACCAGTCCGGGGTGACGTGGTATACTGACATCACCTAGGGTGATGTGGACCCACGTTTGACGTGCCACATGTCACCTATATATAGACGTTTCACCAACCCTGCGTTCCCATTAAGACGTGACATGTGTCACCCACTATAGGGGCCACGTGTCCTCTCTACCTTGCCGCGTGTCATCTCTTACAATTACCTGTTTGGTCCATGTGGCAGGAGGAGTATTTGGGACCCACCTGTATTCGTCGTTGCATCTATTTCCTCACCCCATACAAGAGGGGACCCTTCGGGAGTTTAGGACTTCGGGACTACGGGGGTTTTTGATGTAGTGTCAAGGGTGATTCGAAAGGCCCGAAGGCCGGAGCCATGTGGAGATATTTTGGGATCCTTCAGGAATTCGGGACTCTAGGGGAGATGCGTGCAGAAAAGAAAAGGGATGTCCATTGTTGAAGCATCGAACGTCGAATTCTCCTCTAGCATGTGTGTTAGATGAGAATTAAGTCTCGCATTTGGGTTGGATGGTGGATGGACCTTCCTTGTGGGAGGTTGGAACTTGGAAATGGTACGAATAAGATGGACCCACATGGACGCCACATGGCACTCAACCAATGAGCGCCCAAAGGACTTCTGGGAGCCATAACTTGTAAACTAGAGGTCGAATTAGAGCCTGGTAACAGTCGTTAGAAATCTACGAGCGAGTAGAAGAGGGTGAATCATTGCGGAGAGATGATTCGAGTAAGCATAATTTTGAGGACCCATCCCTAGAAAGGGTACTTAGGGGTCGGGTGTGTTACACCTAATTATCCCTAGGCAAGGCTTGAGAGGAAATTCTCTTAGGTTCCCTCAAAATTGTCTCATATTGAAGCCTAAGCTTCACCTATAATTTTGAAGGGACCCCATAGCCCTTTCTAGAAACTGGTCTATTGATTTCTTCAACCCCCCCCAAAAAAAAAAAAAAATTCCTTTCTCTTTCTGTTTGTTATTTTTCTATTTAGGGTTTGAATTTGCTTGATCTATTAATCTAAGTTGCTAGATATAAGTTTATTTCCATAACTATATCTTATAAATATTGGGTCTCTCTTTCATGTTGATTGATATTTTAGTCCTTTATCTATAATGTTGGCATGACCTAGGGTATTGATCTTTTTCCTACTTACTAAATCTCTGGATCTAACCCTTAGTTGAACAAGATAACTTTAAAGTGCTTGAACTGTGATATTTCCTATTGAGTTATCATTGTATACGAAATACAACTACTGAGTAATCTTTTTATCACTTAAACGTTTCTCTGTGATACCTATGGTTGTTAAACTTTAATTTAAATACACCGGTGTTACATTTTGAATATGGTTCATAATCTTCTTTGAATATATAATAGGAAACACACCTTAATATTGATATTCCCCACTCCTATTGAGTTCTAATGATGCATGGACTTGATCACATTTTGAAATAATATAATCTCATAATTCTAAGTCTTCTCTTCACATGATAACGAACATATGGTAATGTGCTAGGATCAATGTTTTGGCATTTTTGTTAGATTTTCTAACTAATGGAATGGTCACCATTCACTTTTTACAGGCACTGGGATTTTTGTTCTCATTTTTGAGAATAGACAATAAAGATCATTGTTGAATGTTATGAATTTGGGCTTACATTGAATAGGTATCCTTTTTTTGTCATATATCTGAATGCTCTCCATCATCAGTAGTTATAAATATGTTCTAGAATACCGTGGCAAAAGGTGCCTTGAAAATGGTGTCTCTTACGTTTTCTTGAGTATTGGTGGCATATAATATGCCTTGAAGATTTCTGTTGGATGACATATCTTTGTTCACATTGATGGTAGCACTCTGCAATCTTATACTTTAAATATTGTTGGTTAAAATTCCTCTAAACACATAAATACAAATGCTTTGTTGATTGCAAGTGCACTTAGGAAGCTAGCATATCATTGTGATTCTAACATACTAACGACACTCTAGAAACATATGTGGATCAATGTTTCTCTTGGTTTAACTTTGATACAATTCCTGCTATCTTAAAACAGAGTAATATCTTTGGTATATGATCTCCTATGATTTGGTTTCATGGTGAATGATGATATATGATTCTAACTTGTGAACATAACCTATGATCAACTTTTTAAATGTTATTTCTTGTATTTGATACATGTTACATCGAGTATGTTTGACAAAGTTTTATAAGTTTCATGGTGCAATTGAACACTTATGTGGAAAATTTATGGTACATGGTTAATTGAGAAAGATCTACTTTCATTTTTCCAAGCATAATTTGATCAATTGAATGAACACATTGGTCTAAGATAAACACTTTAAAACTTGTTCCATATTGATTCTTGATCTACCTATTCACATTTTCTTACTTATCTTGGAGAGTTTCACATTTTTTTACTTATCTTGGAGAATGGGTATTATTGAGTTAGTAAAATATTTGTCAAGCCAAATTAGAAGAGCTTCTCTCCACTACATGACCTAGCTTAGATTGACATTTAGGAACACCCTCCTTAGTTTAGGAAGTCCCTTCGTTAGCCTTAAAGTGAGAGGCAAGGCCATTCAGGACACAGTGAGTGGTTTGCCTAGTAGTTTCTCATGGGCTCTTCTGAAGAGGGTAGGACTTTCCCTTTAACAAGAGTTTGAGAGGCAACAGCAGGGAAAAGCACCAAGTTAGTTGCAATAGATTAATGCATCTAAATTATTGTTGTGAATTGATTATCTTCTGAAGAGGGTAGGACTTTCCCTTTAACAAGAGTTTGAGAGGCAACAGCAGGGAAAAGCACCAAGTTAGTTGCAATAGATTAATGCATCTAAATTATTGTTGTGAATTGATTAACTAGGATTAATAAATGGAGTTTAGAAGCTAAAGGGTTTCAAGTGAGGAGGGTTTCTCATTCCTTACCTTTCAAGACCTTTTGCAAAGCTCAGTCAGACTTTGAATAAATATAGGGCCTGGATCGCCTGGCTGGGCTGTATTAAATACGCTCATATTGCATAGGGGGTGAAAACTGAGGGCTCTTTTCATTCCTTACCTCTCAGACCTTTAGCAGAGCTAGGTCAGGGTTTGAATAGATATAGAGCCAGGACCACCTGGCTGGACTGTATAAAATATGCCTATAATAGAACGCGACCGTAAGGTGATGATGGCGTTGCATTGTGGCAGATACGGGGAAGTCAAGACTAAAAACATTTAGTTAATGGTAAAAACATTTAATCAATTGAGCGTAAATGGGAAAAAATACTTAATCTATTAGTTAAACAAGATTGTCTTGATAGCCAAATATTCAACTTGCAACAAAAAGAAGAAATACAACGGAGAGAAAATATTTCAGGAATCTATTTGTTTTTGGAGATTTCTGGTATTGAATGCTCCCGAATGGAAGAAAAATATGATGGACTGTGCAAGGGATTTTGGATAGTGTAAATATTGGTAAATTTTGGCATTAGCAAAGTATATTGATGAATTTTGACAAATGTTTTTTTGGATTGAAAAATTTTTGCTCAGAATTTTTTCATACCGTATAGAATTCAAATTCAACTTTGGTAACTATACTTCGAACTACATTGTCCAGATCTTCCTTGCTGGTCTTCTTATCCAATATAATTCACAGGGTTTGGTGAGAATTGTTTCGATTTCACAAGATAGAGAATTGATTCCTTAATGAGCAGTATCTCCGATCCACAACGTGCACTATACTTCTGCGCAACTCGATGCTTTGCTTTGAGTTTTCAGAACTTTCTGCGTGGTGACTAACTTAACTATAAACTGTGCACTGTGATAAATAAACAATGTGTTGTGAGATTTCTTTGAGCTATGTAATAAGACAACTTTCTTAATACTGAACTTTATATTTTTTGATCATATAACAGAATTCAAAGACTTGAAATCATTTATGCATAAATCAAACACAAATAACTGATGTATTACTGATTTAAGTGTTGCACGCTGTATCAGTGACTTGGTGCTGCACGCAGTTACAAAACACACCCTAAGTAGAGCTTGGGCTCCAACTTCTTCAACCTTGCAAACACAAAGCTTGAGCTCTCATACTTCTTCGACTCCTCACAGCTGCCATTGTTGCTAACTATCGACTAACACACTCTCTGTTCCTCTGTTTCAGACATATATAGATAAGACTCAGACTTCCTGTAGAAGTAAAACCAACTCAAGCATTAAAGACGACAAAAAATTCGACTCACTTGACTTCTATCTACTTAATAGAGCTCAAGAAAGATAAATAACGGCTTCATTAAATAACTCCCGTGCTTGCCGACTAACTTCTATCTACTTAATAGATCTCAAGAAAGATAAAGATCGGCTTCATCAAATAACTCCTCTGCTTGCCGACTGAAAAAATTGAGTTTGCATAAACGTAGAGCTCACGAAATTGGGACTTGCAGATTGATTGACTGATTGAGTTGGCGGAGATGTAAATCTCACCGAATTTTAATTACTATTTCCAACACTCCCCCTTAATTATAAGTAGGTGAGTTTACAAAATACAAAATTTTACATCAAAAATTTGAAGTGACATGAACTGTCATACATTTGCGACTGCACCGACTCCTAGACAACTGCACAGTGTTTGAAATGCATCCCTTTCCAAAGCTTTTGTGAAAATATCTGTGACTTGTTCTTTAGAACTACAAAATTCTAAACAGATTTCTTTGTTATTCACTAATTCTCTAATAAAATGATACCTTGTATCGATGTGCTTGGTTTTCTTGTGAAACACATGATTATTCGATAACATGATGGCTGAATTGTTGTCACAAAATATTGTAGTTGATTCCTATTGTTCATACAACAAATATTTTAACATTCTTCTCATCCAAATTTCTTGACAGGTTGCGCTTGTAGTTGTGACGTACAAAACTTCTGCTGAAGAAAGAGTCACTATGGGATGTTTCCTTGATGCCCATGATACCATACCTGTTCCAAAATGAAATGTGTACCCAAAGTTACTTTTCCTGTCATCTATGCTACCTCCACAATCACTGTTTGTGTATCCAATAAGTCTGAAATATTCTGAAGTAGAATACCTAATGCCAAAATCTTTTTCTCCATTCACATATCTCAGAATTATTTTCTCTGCCTTCCAATGGGATTCTTTTGGATTTTCCATGAACCTTGAAAACATGCTCACTGCATACATAATATCAGGTCTTGTTGTTGTTAGATACATAAGACTGTCTACCATTCTTTTAAACAGAGTGGGATCCACTTTGGACCCTTCATCTCCTTTGCTTAACTTCAGTCCTGTTATGACAGGTGTTGGGATTGCTTTAGAATTTATCATGTTGAATATTTTCAAAATTTCATGCGCATACTTAGATTGTGAGATAAATATACCAGCTTTGGACTGGTGAACTTCAATACCCAGAAAATATATCATAAGCCCCAAATCAGTCATTTCAAACTCATCCTTCATGACTGACTTAAATTCTTTTATGCCAAAATCACCTGTAAAAATCAAATCATCTACATATAAGAAAACAATTAACATGTTACCTTGTTGATTTGCTTTGATGTACAGTGTTGGCTCATATTCACTTCTTTGAAATCCATTCTGTATGAGGTAGGAATCTATGTGACTGTACCAAGCTATGGGAGCTTGCTTTAACCCATATAGTTCTTTCTTTAATCTATACACTTTGTTTTCTTGTCCTGGAATTTCATAGCCTTGTGGTTGTTCCACATAAAATTCTTTTTCTAAATGTCCATTCAAAAATGTTGAATTTACATCCATTTGATAAACATACCATTTGTTTTGTGCGACAATGGCCAACAAAATTTTGACTGTCTCCATATACGCAATTGACGTAAATGTTTCATTGAAATCTATTTCGTGTTGTTGTGTGAACCCTCTTGCAAGTAACCTTGCCTTGTGCTTCTGCACATTTCTGTATGCATCTTCCTTGATCTTATAAATCCACTTGACACTTATCACATCCTTGTCTTCAGGTACATCTACCAACTTCCATGTTTGATTGTTCTCTATGCATTTAATTTCTTCATCCATGGCTTGTGCCCATACATAATCTTTGACAACTTCTTCAAAAGTTAATGGATCATCTATTTGTGAAAACAACGAAAAAAATGAAAATGAATTTGTTGTTTCAACATTATAAATGTCGCATAGACTTCTTGTCTTTATTGGTAACAAACTTGCTAATGTTGGATCTGGAGATGTAGAACTACTCGGACTACTTGGCGGAGTTTGTTGTGTTCTCAGTGTGAACTGCGCACCTAGAGTTCTTACTGGAGTAACTTGATTTGTAGTTTTCATCGTAGTTGAATGAACTACGCTTTGTCGTGTGGTAAGTGATTGAACCACTTCTTCTTCCATCCCATGCTTCATTTTCCACGAACTGAACATCACGACTGATTATGAAATTTCTTGTGACATGGTCATACAACTTGTAACCTTTTGTATCTTCAGAATACCCAACAAATATACATTTCTTTCCTTTGTTGTCCAACTTCTTTCTCAACTCTTCTGGAACATGTGCGTATGCGACACAACCATTTTTTTTTAAGTGTGCCACATTATGCTTCATACCTGTCCAGGATTCTTGAGGAAATTTGTTCTTCATACTCTTTTTCAGACATTTATTCATGATACATACTGCAGTTGCTACTGCCTCAACCCAATACTCATTTGACAAATGTTTGGCTGCCAACATACTGCGTGCCATTTTCATGATGGTTCAATTCTTTCTTTCTGTGATACCATTCTGTTGTGGTGTATATATCGCAGTAAATTACTTGTGTATACCATGAAATTTACAAAAGTTATGAAATTCTCTTGACACATATTCACCTCCTCTGTCAGTTCTTAGAACCTTGATGTAATAACCACTTTGTTTCTCCACAAGTGATTTGAACTGCTAAAAACAACCCAATGTGTCAAATTTATGTTTTAGGAAATAAATCCATGTCTTTCTTGAAAAATAATCAATAAATGTAAGAAAATATGTACTTCCTCCTCTAGATGGTGTTTGCATTGGTCCAAAAATGTCCGAGTGTACAATTTCAACTGGATCGTTTGGTCTATATGACTTTCCAACTGGAAATGATTCTCTATGCTGCTTTCCAAAAATACAACCTTCACATATTATTTTTGGTTTTTCTATTAATGACAAACCTTTTACCATATCCTTTGTATGTAGCAACTTCATACCTCCAAAGTTCAAGTGTCCAAATCTGAAATGCCATAGCCAAGGATTATCCTGCACTTCAGATTGGAATGTTGCCTGCATCTCTACGCCATTGTATTCTTCTTTCTTAGTACTACATGCACTGTTTTTTTCTTCCTTGTAACTGCACACACTTTCTTCTATAAATGCAATGTCTAATTGGACATATTTTTCTTTACCAACAACTTGTGTTGTATTTTTCTTGTTGGTTGGCTTCAATGTCAATGAGAAAATTCTGTTACTTGTCATCTAGATTCCTGCAATACGATGATTTCTTGGATATCTTTCCATAATCACACAATGATTATCTTCCATATAGATTCTATATTCTTTCTGTAACAACTGTCCCGTGCTCATAAAATTATGCTTTAAGCTAGAAACATAATATACATCATGCATAAATTTTTGCTCCCCCTGCTTAGTTAAAATGTTTATACTGCCTTTGCCTAAGATAGTGACTTGGATATCTGTTTCAAGTGTAACTTTAGTTTGGAATGAATTATCCAAACTAAAAAACAATTCTAAGTTTCATGTCACGTGGTTATTGCAACCTTAATATAGATACCATATGCCACAAGGAGTTTCTTGAGCAACATTGCATTCAACTGGTGAAATTATAGGCATTGCTTCAACGCGTGCCATAAACATATGATTGGAGGGATTATTTGCATTGTTTGACTAATCTTGACCTTGCTTGTTCTGATTATACTATCCCTTTCTGCATTCATATGCATAATGTCCATACTTTTATAGTAATGGCACTGAATCTTTGATTTATCAAATTTCTGATTACTTGGCTGATTGTTATTTGGATTTTGACCTCTTCCACCAATATTTGTAGGACTGCTACTGCGTCCACCTCTAGAGGAACTTCTTCCTCTACCTCTAGATTTTTATCCCCCCCTTCCTCTTCCAGGACTTATAGATGACCGCGCGGAAAATACATTTTCTAATGACATATTTGACCTATTTAATCCGTGTTCATGATTAATGAGGGAGGTTTGCAATTCATCTAGACTAAACTGACTTAGGTCTTTTCTCTCTTCCAGAGTCATAACAAGGGTATCAAATATAGGAGGAAGACTCCTAAGTACCTTCTCAACAAATTTTTTTTCCTCTATGGTTTCTCCATGAGACTTGATCTGATTTATCAGGCCAATGACATAGGTGTAAAATGAATCTACTGAATCTGAGTCTTTCATTGACATATTTTCAAAATCTCTTCTAAGAATTTGTAGT
>JASDQU010014029.1:14828-25973 GCA_032191745.1 Picea mariana | reverse complement strand
CTCTCTGTTCCTTTGTTTCGACTACCTACAGACTCATATATATATATAGATAAGACTGAGACTTCCTGTAGAAGTAAAACCGACTCAAGTATTAAAGACAACAATAAATTCAAATGACTTCTATCTACTTAACAGAGCTCGAGAAAGATAAAGATTGGCTTCATTTAAGAACTCCCTGCTTGCCAACTGACAAAACCGAGTTTGCGTAAACGTAGAGCTCACGAACTTGAGATTCATAGGTTGACTGAATGATTGACTGACTGAGTCGATGGAGACGTAAATCTCACTGACTTTTAATTACTATTTCCAACACAGTAGCCCATCAAAAACAATATGCTACTGGTAATCGATGTTTGCATAGATTAAGGTCAAGCCACGAGATGCTAAGATTTTTGTGAAGTCAGACGATGCCGAGATTTTTGTGAGGTCACACGAAATGAAAGTTTGTATTGAAGAATGGCGTTGTCTAAACATTCGAGTTTTTGAACCTTTTTACTGGAACCCGGTGAAATAGATCTTGGTGAAATCACCATTTTCTATTATTTAAATTGCATTTTTGAATGCATAAATGGATTCATCACCTTGAAAGACCCTTGAGGCACTGGAATTATATAGACTTAATCACTCAAATATGGAGTTACAACAATTTTTGATCGGATTTCAGTAAAAATTAATCGAAAAATATACACATAAAAACCCTAAAAAATAAAATGTTTAGACCACGCTTACCTCCAAAGTAGATTGCTTAGCAAGAAGATGGTTTCCATGAGAAAGTTGGTCCATTGATCATGGGTTCAAGTCACCCAAGTGTTTCGGTTCCCAATGATAAGCATCGAGGATTTTCTTTTAGGCACATGTTAAGGGTTATTGGTGTTTGATATATTGAAATGGGATGTATGTGTGCTTGACTTTGACATTTTCTGCTATTTTTGTTTTTCCAAGCGAATTATTTACATTTGACGAGTCAAAAAAGATGCCAGGTTTTACAAGACTCTGGGTCAAGGATGCAAACACTAAGTCACAAAGCATTTAACCTTATATAAAGGTGGGGTGGGGTATTATGTAAAGATGACATGATATGAAAGGGTAACCCTCATATAGTATATAACCAGTAAAAGAAACCACACAAAGGATGTCAAAACCCCAATGATTGAGCAACCCAAAGAAAAAAAAATCTCATAAAAAAACAAAGTAGTAGCCTCAATCTTGGGACCAATCGACCAACCATCTAAGCCCAGTAACATTTAGAATTGGATTTTAGTAACCAAAAGCTAATTTTCACAAGAAGGTAAGTTCTCAAGCCAAAGCAATTAACACTATAGTTACCAAAATCGACGAAATGAGACCCATTAATATGGAAATATGGAGGTTCTATTTGAAGAGTTGTTTGGTTTAAGTTGATTCACTCAATTCCTTAAAATCCCTTAAATATTTCATTGGGTTAATGTCATCTTGTTTTATGGGAAACTGTCATATAACACCTTTAATCAAATCATTTTCCTCCTGCAATGTTTTGTATAGGTGCCCAAGGCAAAGCTCCATATTGTTGTCTTGGACTCAATTACTGTTATTAGTCCGTACTTTTGGGCTAAGGAGGTTAGGGATTATAGTAATTGGTTCACCTATTTTCAATTAATTTTGTATGTATTTCAAAAAGTTTTAACTTAAAGTTTTTGGTAAGCATTTTACAAGCAAGTATTTAAAAACGTTTCAACCTAAAGTTTTGATAAACATTTAACATTTTTTTTTTCATTTTCAATTAATTTGGTACGTATTTCAAAACATTTTAACCTAAAGTTTTTGGTAAACATTTCACAAGCAAGTATTTAAAAACGTTTCAACCTAAAGTTTTGATAAACATTTAACAATTTTTAAAGAGTATTTTAATTTTTATAATAAATTTGAACTTTGAGGTTTTATTTGACCTCTTTCTGAGATATAACCCCACATTTTCCCAAAAAAACACATTTAACAATTTTTTCTAGAGTATTTCTATTTTTATCCTAAGTTTGAACTTTAAGGTTTTATTTGGCTTCTTTGAATCACAACCCCACATTCTCCACTTAAATTTTAATTTAAAATATACATTCCCTAATAATTTTTCATATCAAGTAAAGCTAGAAATAAATGTAGCATTAGTTACTTACATGAAATGTTTTCTCGGTTTTTTACATTAGAAAAAAATTAAAATTAAAAAATAATTAAAAGACTACACGAAAAAAACCCACAACCTATTTTTCAGGTGAAGAATTAAGACCATACACAGAGCCACGGCGTCCCGTATGGGATCCAATTAACCTTTTCCCCACCTTCCTATTTTTTTGTCTATTTGCCAATCAACTATTAAATAAAAACCTTAAAATTATTTTATTAGATCAAAGTCTTAAAGTTATTTTTATCTATATTAATCACCGTCATATTATTAATATTGTGTTAATATTATTTATTGGAAGTATTTAAAAAAAAAACTTTCAATAAACTGATTTTCAATAACTAACACATTAATATATTAAGGTATGTTGTTGTGAATTAATTATTACACATTATTAATGTAAAGTATATTATATTAATGTTATTATAATATACATATTTATTAAAGTATAATAAAGCAATATTATATTAATATTATTATAATACATATTTATTAAAAGTAAATAGAGTAATTATATTAATATTATTAATATATATTTATTAAAGTTTAATGTGATGATAATGATTAATCTTTTCGGATGTGTAGAGCACTTTATGATGGAGTGTACTGCTAATGTGAAGTTATCAGTTGGAAACTCTTGACTAGCAGCATAAGCATGCTTCATAAGTATGTATGCTAATGTGAAGTTATCAGTTGGAAACCCTTGACTAGCAGCATAAGCATGCTTCATAAGTATGTATTGTTTATTTTTCCACTCAAAAAAAATATATTTATATATATTTGAAATTATTTGGATTTGCTATATGATATTTTTGGAATTAAACTACGTAAGAGTTTTGAGAGGTTTCTAGTGGAAAAAAAGTGCTAGGAGATGAAAATAAATAGAACTGTTGAAGAAAGAAAAGAAAGTGAATTGAAAAAGTGAAAAATGATTTAAATTAATCATTTAATTGTTAAATATTGATTAAAAATTAATTAGCTATTAAAATATTGATTAAAAATTAGTTATAATAATGATTAAAAAATTAAATAAAATTATAATTGAAAATGAATATAAGACTAAAAACAATTCCAGGATAACTAAAATAAAGGAGAATGACCTTGAAGGGTCCAATTTAAAATATGAAGAAATAAAGAGAAGAGTAAAAGAAAGGAGAGGAAAGGGTTTTCCGTAGGAAAAAAATTGAAGTTAAAAACAATGTAATGGAGGCTAGGAAAAAAAAGAATAAAAGATTTGAACCCAAAAAATATAAATAAATTAGGTTTTTTGTTAGAAGTGATGAATGATAGGTTTTCAAAAATGGCTTAGTTTATAGCCATATACTTGGTTAAAATTATTGTGGTATTTTTCAATTTAGAGAGCCTCTCTAATGATGCATGAGGTGTAGTAGGGCTCTAAGGAAAGAATTAATTTAGAAGCAAATAAACCATATATATAAAAATGCAATCACACAAGAATGAACACCAAATTTAAGTAGTAAAACCCTTTACAAGACAAACATCCACAAGGCAATGAAATTCGGTTTTATTATGTTCAAGGGAGAATTATAAGAAAAATATACATCCCTCCAACCCCTCAACCCTTCACATCTATCAGCCTATATAACTTACAATAATTAGATACAATAAATATGCCTCTAACCAAACATCCATATTTAGTTGATTTGTCTCAACTAAAGGTTAAATATTTCTCATTTTAATTTATGTAACCACAACAAAATATCTATAAATATTTTTCATTTTAATTTATGTAACCACAACAAAATATCTATTGTTAAAGACTGTAAGTTACAAAAATTGTATGCTAATTTACTCAAATGAAACAAAGGAAGTGAAAGGGTATAGAGTATAAAGCCTACTTTTCTATGCATTAATAAAGGGAATTGCTTAAAACGTTGGTTTGAAAAACATACTATCTTTCCGAACATTGTTTAAAAAATTGACGTATTTATTGGAAAGATAAGATAGTCAATATATGATATTACTGAAGGTTGCAGTTTTATTACTAGGAAAACCAGACAGATTCTTTCTTCATGACCACCTTTGCATGGAAATGTGTTCTCTAATATTCTTTCTCCTTTTCCACAAATGTGTAGCTTAATGTCATCTGCTATTACTTCTCCAAAATATGTTATTATATTTCATCCTTTATTTATAGTCATCATAATTACATTTCTTGAGCATTTTAAGGTTGGTGCTTTTAAAATAAAGTAGTGTTTTTTTTATCAATGTTCAGTTTGTGTGGAAATTCTGAAGTTTTTATACCAAAACTTTACCACTTTCTAATAGTATATGTTATGGCATGTTTGTCACCAATGAACAACTTAAAAAACATATGTTATCATGCAAATAAAATCAAATAAAAAGAAGAAAGCATGTTCGCTCAAATTTTCCAAGTTTATAAATGTTGGAAATTAAAAATTAAGAAAAAGATAGGTGATATCAATAAATTGGATGGATGTGTATGGTGTCAATGGATAGTATCCTACACAATATCAAAAAACATCACATTATGAAAATAAACGAAACAACACACTTGGCAATGGAAACCCATAAAGAAAGAGTCTCTCAGTGCGTTTATTTTGATGAAAAAAATCTACAAAACATGTGAGTCTATAAATGATTTTATTTTCATGTCGGTGCCATTTACTGTTTTGTTTGTGTTGGTAACATGAAAACTAATAAAACAAATTCTGCACAACTCACATTTTATTATATCATGATTATAGTTTGTTAGGGTTTGGCAACACCTTGCAACAAGGTTTCAAATTCATGGTGAATCCATTGCAATACCAAGAGAACCACCTTGTTTTATTATACAATAAAAAGGGATAACAAATTAAGCTACAAGAATAACCTCCTTTTATAGACAATTATTTGTCATTTGTGAATGACATGCAGAGGGGAATGCAAATAAAGTGCACCCATTGTTGAGATGTGTATGGGAGTTGGATGATGAGTCTGTCTCTCACCTCCATGAAGTGCTCAACATAAAAGGCCATCTTTGGATGTTGCTTTCCCTTGGGTTTTTTCTAAGTAAGCTATTCAAACCACTTGTAAATGTCATCTCAAACGATCCTATTCAACTCATGCCTCCTAGGTAAGAGGTTTCCATGCACATCTAGGGAGTATCTGAACAGAGGAATATGGTCCATTGAAATACCCACTAACTCCAAAAGATATAAAACCCCTACAAACCAACATTGCACATGACCTGAAGGGATATCTAAAGAAATTGAATCTGATGAATGATTGACCAATTACATGTACCTTTCTTGCCCCTTCGTCGAGTCAACAAAACTCCAAAGGTGTTGTAGAAGTGAAACAAGGCTGAACATAGTCTGAAGCTAGAGTGTTTAACCATTGAACTCTGGAAGAATGATGGGTTGAGGTACTATTTTCTTGCATTTGATGCCAAAAAGGAGAAGGGTTTTCACTCTTTTAGTTGAAGCCCAATCAAACTCTAGGAAACAAGGCCCCCAAACCTCTGAATCATAAAGAATTGTGGCTCGAACAAGGGTATCCATGAGGGATATCTTGGATTGTATGTCTTGAAAATGGTGTTGGAAGCACTGCCATTTTAGAATGGATAAAGAACCATACCTCTTGTTGACCTTGGCCTATAAAGAATGTCTCACATTGAAGCAAGGGCCCAAGAATTGCACCTACAAATAAGTATATGTGCTAGTGATCTCAATCTCCTCCCCTCTGAAAAATAAATGGTGATTCAAAAGAACCTTCTTCAACCCATTGAAGATCATAACATTTACCTATGTTGAACATCAAAAGTTGAAGGTAATTACAAAGTACCAAAGTGTCTAGATATCTTTGTAGTCCATTCAAGGATGAGGCCAACGAGACCATATCATCAACAAAGAGTATGGTAGAAATGAAGACTTGGTGGAGGGGGCACCCATCGAGGTCCGTTTGGGAAAATGTATAAAATATAAATACCTTGTACAATGTATTGCATCATGTCTTCTTCGTATTACTTTAATTTCTCTCTCTTTTCCTTGCAAATTCTCTCTTTTTCGCTAATGTTGCAATCATTGTGCACTTTTGAAATAATATGATATCAAAGTTTTGCAATCATTGTGCACTTTTGAAATAATATGATATCAAAGTTTTGCAATCATTGTGCACTTTTGAAATAATATGATATCAAAGTAGGATTTGGATTGAAGATGAAAGTATTTATGTGGGAAGAATTAAAGGGGGAGAGAAACAATCGGATGTTAAGGTGTTTTGTTCTATAAATTTAAGTGTGACTTCCACCAAGCATTAGATCATACTTGGTGGGGTTCTTATTTTGTTGGGAAAGATTCCTTGTTCTTTGAAATTAGTTTCTCCCTACCCCATAAAATAACACTCATGTAGAAGTGCTGAAAAAAAAATGTCAAAAAGAATACTAGAAAACAAACAAAGGAAATACATAATGTAAAGAAATGCAAAACATAATACGTGGAGCTAGTTCACCATATATAGAATAAGCAAGTGAATGAGAAGGGGTCGTGCCATGACATAGATAATATGTAGGACATTTTGTGGAATATCATGAGTTGACATGTAGATCATAAGTGAACTTGGCAACCCTAGTGGAAAAAACGATTGTAAAATTATTTGTCTTTTTAAACTAATTTTTTTTTTAAAGTTCTTCCATTTAATTATTTTGATTTTTTTTAAAGTTTTGTCCTCTTTGTCTGTAAATGGATGGTCACATGGTTTTCAAACAATTTTAAAGGTTTTAGAGATTTTTTAAGTTTAGAATGGGGAATTTTAAATCTTGAGAACGTTAACTTAGTATCTCTAAAAATGTACTCAATAATTTAATTTAATTTGTCAATTCCTAAAAAAACAAGACTTTGTATGGTAGGAGGGGATTTGAAGGGCATGTAATATGGTCACACAAGGTTTTTTAGCTTTAAATTTTAAAGAAACATGCATTTTTGTGGGTGTGTGTTATCTTAGAAAACGCCAACATAAAGGGAATCTTAATTGTCCCTTTTAGTGGGTTTAAAGACTACTTAAAAAAGAATGGTGTATTTCAAACTAAGCAACATAAATTTGTGGTCCAAAATATCATGTTCATAATGCCGATGGACATAATTGTAGTGTATGGAAGCATAATATGAATACGATACTTTCACTTGAAAAAGTTGAACTTTTCTCCCATTTCTTACCGAAATAAAAGTTTTGGGGGAACCGAATCCTCCCGAAGTGGGGAGGTATTATCCAACATGGATCATTCTATATTTTTTTCATCATTTTGGGTACTTTTTGGTTATAAAATAGAGCTAAGAACATGTAAAGTCTAGTTTAGGGTTGATCCTAATTTGGTGTCTTGGGGCCCTAAAACTTTCAAAGTTTGTTTTGGGCATTATGAAAGTATATGGGGTTAAAACTTCACAATTCTAGTTTGTGACCCATCGATGCTATTCTACTTGTAAAAGATTTCCAATGGTCCAAATAACACCTAAATTGAAGTTTGTATGAGGGAGTTATGCCTTTGAAAATTCGAACTATTATTTGACCATTGTAACATTAAGAGGATCTAACAAGCGGAAAATGAATTGAACTTTGATGATGTTTCCTATTTTTCCACTCATTATTCTTGCAGTCACCTATTTTGTGTTAAAAAATTTGATATGCCACTATACATTTCTATTAACGGAAGGTCACATTGTTTTTAGGTATCCATTCAAAATTGGAATACAAAAAAATGGAATATTATAATAGGCGTTGAGGTCCAATACCCAAAAGACAAGTCAACTTTTTCTAGAAAAGATTTAACCTAGACTAAAGTACATAGATGAGACACAATCCTTTATTTGATCGTGTTGCACGAATCACTTTAGGGAGAGTTCCTGATTTATTAGAGGGGAGGAAATAAATCTTGATGCTCCTTGTAATTTCTTACTGACAGTAAAAAAAACCCAACACAAAGGGATAACCCTCATAAGCGATATGAGTTGTAAGTATTTCAGTCACATGGTTCTTGCATTTCTAAATGAGTTTTTGTTTTAGTTGGTGCATGCATATTATGACTTGGAATATATATGATCACAAATGGTTATTCATAAATGGATATATATGATTTAGTGTTAAGGTGTTGTAATTTGTAGTGCAGTTACTCATGTTCATATGGCCCGGATGATCAACGGAGAAAGCGTTCAAATACATGCAACAACTCATTTGTAAAGAAGAGAGGATGTCAGTGTCACTTTATTGTGAATGTAAATAATAAATACCCTAAAATAGAAATACTTACATACAACACATATGAGCATGAATATGAGGAAGGATGGCCTCGTCATGACCGACATGAAAATTTTGGGGAGGCTAGGTCCTTGTGTAAACCTAGGATTTCAAGAGAAAATTCTCTTTTGTAGATTTTTTTTTTTATGGAAGTGCCAATTGCTATTGTATATGAAAAACACATTCAACGACATCTTGACATGGATGCGGAAGATCATGGTAGATATTTTTTCTTAACTAGAAATGATGTTGCAAATATTTATAACCATTTGATGAAAGGAAATGTAACGACCCCTTCGTTACGACTATAAATGAAGCAAAAGTGCAATTTTTTTTGTTAAAAGGCAAGATGGTGATGACAACAATAGTTAACCACACAAATGATGGCGAACACAAGCACGCGGTCCAGGCAACCGGCTACTATGACTCCACGCACTGACACAAGAGCAACTGGGTGAAATGTGCGTAGAACAACAAGGAGAAAATGACTACCCACCCGACGCAACAAGACATGCCTACAAGCTAAGGGAGAACATCCCCCTCCTGACACAACGAACTTGATAAAAAATACTAGAACCTCAAGGCACGCGAACCAAACTCATGAAGGCGTTCCACCCATGCACCAAAAGAAACTTACAACGCTCGACAACACTCGCACAGAATGCACCGACTCTGACCAAGTTCTCATTCGCCGCTAACCAATAGGGCACGCCATGATGCCCTCATCAGGAATCATGCTGTCCCTAGGTGATAGATGCATAAATAACCTTGGCACAACACATCTTATGTGGACCGAGGACTCTAGATAAATCCGACGCTCTAGAAGCCAAATGTTGATAAGAAGACCATGCCCATACCCCAACAACCGGTCGATGAGATACCAGAGGACGAAAACAGGGGAAGACGCAAGCCAAGACATGACTTCGTCAACAACCCAACCCTTTTAACAAGTCTAAAATGGTCAATACTTATGATCTAAATTAGCGTTAAATACAGATCTACATTAACCAGTCTAATTTACAATTAGTCAGTGGTTTACAAACCTAGCTTAACATGATATACAAATCTAATTTAGCATGTCTAAATTACAAATTGTCATTATTGTACAATCTAAATAAACCTTAATACAAATCGATTTGAGCAATTCTAAATTGTAATTGTCATCAAGGTACCATCTAATTTTAACATTAAATGCACATCAAATTAAGCAAGTCTGAACTTCTATTAGGTTAATAATAAAAAATATAATTAACAATAATGCAATCTGATTTAGCAAGTCTAGTTTAATTAATGTTAAAACTAATGGACAAGTCTGGTCAATTTAAATTTAAAGGTTGTCTATTCAAAGGCTGTTAAAAGAAGAGACTGTCTAAAATAATGCTAAAAGTTGTTGTAAATAACACCATCACTTTACACCTGCCAGCTGTTAAATGGCCAATAAATGTGCACGTAGTCAGCTATCAAGGCACATGCTCTTGTCATTGAATGTAATTTATTGGTATTTAAATGCCATTCCTTCACACCTTCCAACTGAAAATTTTCTAATAGATGTGCGCGCAGAGCATACGTTGTATATCAATATCAATAAATTGACAAGTTTATTAGCCGCCGATGACTATGCTCGTTGTCTGAGGAAGCTATTTTCCACTCAATAAAAGGGGTTGTCAATAATAGGAGACCACAGGCAAATGAAGTTTAACACAGTCAGTTAAAATTTTGTGTCTGCCATTAATATAACTCCACCATCAAGATGTAAAGCGTAGTTAAGAGTGTACTACTGTTCAAAACGCAGGTAATACAATTAATGAAAACACATGCAGGTAATAAATGAGTGCAAACACATTTAAGTAAGGCGTCTCTTATTAATACCAGATTTTTATATTTACTCAAGACATCCATTTCTGGTTATTACATTTACTCATCCCATCCATATCTAATTACATATTTTATAATCACAGATTCCATCCAATCCAGATTTTTATTTAGTCCCATCCATAATAGAGAATTTCATCCTTTTGATTGGTTAACTACGCTTTAAAACACAGGTACAGGAAGCCCTGGAACCGCGAGCTAAAGGATGAAATTGTTGCACCCAGACCTCTGCCAAATTAATAAAATTTTGTCACACAAGTTTAAGGGTCGGCCTGTCACTAAGCCGAGGTCAAGGGAAAGGAAATCGTGGAGTTGATCTTCAAGATATCTAGGTTAATTCACATGGAATGCTTTAAAATTTTGCAGAGAAAGAGATGCTAGCCAGGTGTAGGAAAAAAAATGCAGGGCAACTTCGCCATTAAAACCGGTTACAAGCAAGAAAAATAATCACATTCCAATAGTTGAAAACAAAATGCATTTCTAAGGCTGAGAGGTTAGGGAAAATGCAGTCCAAGTAGAGGGGAAAAACGCCAGGTAAGCAGGCAAAAAATGTTGTCATAAAAGTGTCAACGCAATGCATTCCAGTGGAAATTTCGTAGTGGTTCGAATGAAACAAAAGCAAGCGCTCAAGGGAAACCTCATTGTGTCTCAAGGCACAACCTTACTGGCATTCAGAAAAATAAACTCGGTCAAGAGTGAAGGATTTCAATCAAGAGGACAAACACAGACTAAAGTTTTCTTCAAATATATTAAGGTGCAGAGAATAAGGCCATTAATAAATCAACACAGAGTTAAGTTGTCCAGCACTATATTAAAAAAAAAACACAGAGTTAATTTCGCTGAGTCTATAACATTCAAAATAAATC
>JASDQU010014028.1:125430-136009 GCA_032191745.1 Picea mariana | reverse complement strand
TAGTTACTTGGATAGAATGTAATCCCAAGATATCTGGAGATTCATGAATTTGCCAACCATTCGAACTCCAACTCATCCTTCTAGAAGATTCCTTCTAGAAGGATCGAGAACTTATTCATTTTCTCCATTAAGAATCATTTCCGCACCCTGACCATTGACACAGTGCGGAAGGTCCGCAGTCTATCTGAATGCAGCATGCGGAAATAAAGCATTTCCGCAGGACAATATATATGTAGCCTGCGTACTGTCTTCAAAAGAGTGATTTTGAGAAACTGACAAGTGTAACTTTCTTCATGAAAATGATCTTAAAGAAGAGTTAGATCTTCTATCACCATGTCATTATCATGTCATCATCTTGATAACCAAAAATGTGGATAACAAAGCCGATATGAAAAATCAGAAATTAACTTAGATCATATGTATTGTATTTTATATCTTGAATGAGTAGAAATGACATATGCTAGCATAAAATCCAATGTAATAATTAATGAAATATGACAAAATTCTAATAAAATCCTTCAAGTGAAGCCAAACTATGTGTACTTGCAACATGGTTTATATATATAATTTATAGTTTTAATAATAAAATTCCATTAAATCAAAACCAATATCAACATTTTCCCTAGTAAGCCAAATTCCATAATATAAAAATCCACCAAGTCCAACTCAATATCAACGTTTCCTTAGTAAACCAAATCCCATATTGTATATTCCCACCCTTTTGAGAAAAACAAGGAGTAGAAAAGTTCCTCAAAAAATATGTGCAAGAGATGTCACAATGTCGTGAGCATACAAATACCTCTACATCATATCATTGAGGATGAAGGAAAAATAATTAAGGAATAAGACTTCTAGAAAAGAAAAACTCTATTAGAAGTTGTTTCTTCACCCTTCCAATTGAAAATCAAGAAAGGATTTGCAAACCAACAAAAGAAGCCATAATTATTTCATTTGTAATAATTATTATCATATCCCATTAGAAAATGACTCCGAGCATATTGCATTGTTTAGCACCATCCGTTTATCCACCCATAATTATTTCATTTGTAATAATTATTATCACACCCCATTAGAAAATGGCTCTGAGCATATTGCATTGTTTATCACCATCTGTTTGTCCACCCATAACTTAAACTACACTTGAAAAGGAAAGGGTTCTTTATTGTAATATGCGAAACAACCTCGGGATTTAATGGGGTCAAAACCAATTGGGGATTTAATGGAGTCAAAACCAGTATAAGGATAACTCTAGCAAGGTGAATCCAAGCTTGTATGCTCCCACCCACTTCAAAAAAACACATGGAGTAGCCAATTCCCAATAGAAATGGTCTCAAGCAATACCACTATGTTTTGAGATTACGAAAACCTTTGGATTGGATAATTAGGGGAAAATGAAAATAACTGAGGATTAATACCTTTAGAAAAAATAGTTCCACCATTAACTATTTCTTCACCCTAGCTAATGGAAACCAATAAAGGATTTACGAACTAGTAGAATAAGGATGGAGTTATCATCTAGTATTGCTAGATTACTTGAATCATATTATATTATTTACCAACGTACTCATGTCCAAGGATATGATTAAGAAGCTCTCCAATAGGAATACTTTTATGTCAATGTGGGAATTGTCCAAGGTAATCCAATATTATGACCCTATGGTAACCTGCTAATGCATACCACAACCATACACAATGATGCAGACCCCCTTATCCCTCCTTGGGGCTACACGACCTCCCGGTCAGGATCTCCGAATTTCGGAGTCGGAGCGGCCTTCCTGGTTCCGAACTGGAACCTCTAACACTTAGCCCATAGACTCTTCTCTGTAATTTACCTACGCAAGATAGTTTTAGGCACATCGCCCACTCCTCGTGACCGTAAGCACGACCACTAGCTTAGCCTGAAAAGTGCATCACATTTAACGATGTAACGAGTCCCTGGTTTCTCTGGTCCTGAAACCTCGATAAGGGCTAGAGGAGGCTAGCTCCCCCCTTTCCCCAGCTCACGTGACCACAGGCACATGACCACCAACTTTAACAAAGAGCGCTTCAGGCTTCTCCAAGTTACGAGAGCCGAAACCATGAAAATCGAGATCTACGGTTGAGATATCCCTTCGATCATCGAGGATGATCAATTCATCATTTCGCGTTTAGTGACTTCACCCCTCACGAGGTCTATTCCTTCCTCCAAGTCACGAAATCCAAAACACTTCCCTGTTGTGAATCGATGGCTTTAAGCCTCCAAGATCCGATGGCCTGAATCCTTTCAGGATTTCATAGGTCAAGAGTCCCGACTCTTACCTTTTGATTCCTAGGTCGTTGAAATATGAAACACACCCACGCCATGGATCAATGGTTCTAAACCTTCGAAGATCCAACGACCTGAATCCTTTCGGGGTTTTTCAAATCAAGAGTCCTTGCTCTCACCCCTTGTACTATCGATAGCCAAAACATGATACACCTCCATGTTGCAGATCGACTTCTCCCAGCCTATGAAGATCCGACGCTCTGGATCCTTTCAGGGTTTTGTGGGCCAAGAGTCCTATCTCTTTCCCTTTGCGTTCCTGGTAGTCGAAAACCTGAAATGGGATCAATGACCCAGATCTATTGGGGTTTAACGGCTACTACTCCCCCTGAGGGTTGAGCGTTGAAAGGTCTCCCCACTAACCTACTCGCAACTCCTCTCGATCCAACAACTCACGGGATTTTGCGTCCCTCCTCGAAAGCTCTCCATCGGTTGTTCAGGTCCTCGTGGGTCTTGCCTCTTGGGCATACGCAATGTTGAAATTTGTGTGCGTGTCTCACCTCAAATGACCACTGACCCTTCACCGCAATTTCATGGTCAACAGTGATACCCCTTCTGAGTTTCGTCTGGTGCAGACTTCGATTTATCGGGCACTCCTTGCATCTAAGGGATCTCGATAACTTAGATCCAAGGGATTTCTCACCGAGAAATTCCCCTCCCAATCCCCTTTCGTTCCCTTCTAGCTTGATGCACACCTTGCAGAGATTTAAATGAAGAGAAACAATTGAAATTGAAAAACTAACATTCACTGTTTCCTACTCTCCCATAGAGATTCATTCACTTGCTCATAAGAATAGAAATATCAGGAAATTACAAACACCGATCATACAACGTGTATTTGGTTAAATTTTCCTTATGTTATATTCACAAGTGCCGAAATGGCTACAAAATACATTCAAATTACAATAACTCAAAAACTGAGATCTCCTGCTAACTCGCAGTTCTCTCTTACAACTAATTTCTATTTGTATATTAGCTAACCCCATCTAGGTGTACAAACTTCTACTTAACTCAAAAAGATTTCTAGGGTTTCCCTGGCTACTTGCCTACTGTAAAATTCATCCTATGCTATCTTAGTCCAGTCGCACTCCAGAGCCGTAGTGGAAACTCCTGCTTCGCTTGTGATTTTCAAAACGTGCCTCAAAGGGTAAAATTCGGCACTAGTTCAAGTGTGCCTCCAAAGGTAAATTTCGATGTTGAGTTAAGGCAGATTTAAAAATCGGTTGCAGCTGTTGACGTCGAAGTTCTGGAAAAACTCCCACGTATTGAGTAGTCCTGCCTCTGTGTGCTTGCCAACGATGCTCCTGCATCCCACAATATGAACAACAACAAATGAAAGGCAAGGTGAAAACAATAGCATATTTTGGTCTATGGGGATTCAATTCCTTCTCTTATTAAGAATTTCAAGGATAATAGGCTTCTTGTGCTAACACTGAGGAAAGAAACATGCAAATGCACTGCTGTCTTTTTCACATTGCAAGAACTGTTGTACAATATGAGCTAGACACTAATGTCAGTTGTTGCGATATTTATTCTTATTAGTCCGTGTCTGGCCAAGGGACTATAAATTTCGGTACGGATTCAACAATTTATTAGTGGGTGCATTTTGAGATATTAATAGGTCTGTTTTGGTGAGCTTTTACACATATTATCAATGTTTTGGGACATTTTTTTAATTATGTTCTATTAAAATTAAAAATCTTTTTTTCCAGTTTCAAACAATTTTATTCGCATTTTATGATTGGATCACACCATAATGATGGGACTAAATAGTCCTCGTGGAGGGCAATATTATTTGTCTATTTGTGAAATTTTATAATTCAGTTAAAAAATAATTAAAACTCAATTATAGCATTGGTTACCCTGCAGGCTCAGGCTCACACGAAAGTCAATGCATTATGTTGTCTTCATCGCCTTTACATTCATGGTTACCCTGTAGGGTCACACTGCAGTCAATGCATCCTGTTGTCTTCACCACCTCTACATGCAAAGGGTGCATCCTGTTGTCTTCACCGCCTCTACATGCAAAGCGTGGTTCTCTTTGATTGTATCCTCATTCTGCATGATCATCTTCCTGTCTTCCCTCGTCCTTCTTGTCTAAGAGGGCTTCTGAGTGTGATTACACATCCGCATCATCTCATCATCCTGTCGTCCCTCGTCCTTCTTGTTAAGCATGGGCCTTCTCAGCTTGATTTTGCATCATCTCATCATCCTAATC
This sequence comes from Picea mariana, assembly GCA_032191745.1. Lineage (NCBI taxonomy): Eukaryota > Viridiplantae > Streptophyta > Pinopsida > Pinales > Pinaceae > Picea > Picea mariana. The sequence goes on along the minus strand of JASDQU010014028.1, from coordinate 131,489 downwards.
GTCTCTCTTCCTTCTTATGGAGACCACTGTCCTCGTACTCTTGAATTTCAAAAGGAGATAGTTAGATCAATCAACAAGTTGAGACAGACAACTTAATATCTTAAATGCAAAATATCTTCTTTGTGAGAACAACTCAGGTGGATGGAAGTATCTTCTTTGTGAGAACAACTCAGATGGATGGAAGGGGCATTCCATATAGATTATGAGCATAGCCATGAAATGGATTCTCAATCTACTGGAAAAGATGGCGCTCCTAAATTCTCAGGAGCTGAACCCGAGAAAGAAGATGTTATGAGAAAATCAGAGGACGAAGACAAATGCATGTCTGGAGCGGGGTGAGTCTGCGAATTTCTGTGTTTACGAATCTCTTATTTTTGTGCCTTTTTCTCTATATCATTATTTAATAATTCTTTAGCAAACAAAGTTGGAAGAACATGTCTAAGTAGGTTTTGTTGCAGTGGGTGGGGAAGATCCAACCATCAACCATGAGGATATTGAACATATGCAAAAAAAGAACTAGTTATAGATATATGCATAAAAGAGGTCTATAGAAAGGAATGTTATGCATAAAAGAGGTCTATAGAAAGGAATGTTTTCTGCAACACTAGGTAAATGTGTTGAGCCCTGACCTGGATTCAGTTTTTCATAGATCCTCATCCAATGGAATCAACATCATCCCAAGCAAAAGAATTGGTAGCATTATGCTCTCCTTCCGTTGATTGTGAAATCTAGCTTGCTCGGTCTAGCTTCTAATGCATATGGTGAGTTTCTCGTAGCACCTGCATGAATGCGTAAGTCGTCTATCCTTTCACTGAAGATCAGTTTGTGGCCATCGTTGCTCAGGCCGTTCAGAAGAACCAGAAGACGAGAGTTCTGACTCGCTAAGCGGACTTTGTTCCCAACATGAGCACTCTGCATTAGTGCTCATGTTGGGAACAAAGTGAGATCTTTCATTTTACTTTATTTCCGTTAGTGCACCGGCCTAAAGTGTATTTCCTTTCCTTAAAGAACTTAAGAGAGTCTTTGAACACACGCCGGAACTAGAGGAAAGTCGGTTACTTAGGGTAGTTTTCTTATTTCAAATTCATTTCTTTTATTTCCCCTGAGGATGACATTCCGACACATGATTCCCTCTGCCAGGTTGGGTGGGTAGACCGGTTGTCCCGCTTGAAATGATGCATTGACACAATTGGCCGCATTCCAAATTGGCTTCGCTTCACCTTCATAGGTAGGCCTTAGGCCTTCCTTTCTAGGGTCCTCCAGCTCTCAGTTGTGTCCCTTCGATCGGGAGTTCAGTCGCAGCTACCTTCGCTCTCCCGGCAATTTGATAAGCGAGATAAGATATTGGGTCTTGAGCAACCCTTCAGTCGACCTACCTTTGGAGGCAATGAAAGAAAGAAGTGCTTATAAACTTCAGCTTGAAGCAATAATTCGAAAGAGAGCGAGCTCTACATTCCTCTTCTCTATGGCACATTCTTGGCATCACCTGATAAATAACATAATCAAACTAGAAAAAATATAACACGTTCTAATGTGCAGAGAATCAATCTCAATTCACAAACACAAAATCCGTATGGTTTTTGAAAGAGGAGGCCATTGAAATGAGATATCGCTGTAAATGAAGACGACAAGCTACAAGAAACCAAAAAACAATGAGATATACCTGCAAATCAAGACAGCGAGCTACAAGAAGCCAAAACCATATGTGTTCAACGCCAAGCGAGCAGCATTACTTCTGCTGGCATAAACACCAGCGACATTGATCACATGGTGGATGATGGCTGGAAAAAGGGTTGGTTTATCCCAGAGTGGATCCGAAGAATGATCCTCACTACTGCGAACTCGGCGAGAACGTAGGTGGAATTAACTCCTACTTCTAGAGCAATTGACAGTTGGCCTACAATACCTCTCTGAAGTCTACACGTACCCAGATGGTGCACTCGCTCTGTCTTCAGTTTCGTCTTTCCAAATCTTTTTACGGGCTTTCACGGATTTCTGTGTAATATTGGTCTCAATTATTTACTTGTCATTATCTATCAATATCTATTACTTTATAAGATTAAATTAACAGGTGTTAATTATTATCTTATCAATATAAAATAGTCAGTATTTAATTTTTATATAATTAATTATGCGATCTATAGAGGGTTGCCAAAAAAAATCGTGGTTGAAAAACTATGAGGAAGGGGAGAGGTATGATGAGCATCAAATACACGCGTAATAGAGCGATTATGACTTCAATTCGACGTGAAAAAGGAAGCATAGAATATTTATATTATTAATATTTATTTTTATGGGTTATATAAATGATGAAAAAATCGATATAATTTCATTGGCTGGCTGATCTCAGTATGATATTTTACCAATAAAACATCCCTTCTTGTTCATGATCTTAGTATTGATGTAAGACTGATTTGGTATTAAAGAACTTAATGTGAGACTGATTTGGTATTAAAGAACTTATTTGTTTGAGGACTTGATCTCTGTACTATCTAAAATCATTTTTTAAGAAAAACAAAATAATGAAATAATTTGGGATAACACAGAGATCAAATCCATTTCAAAATAATTTGGAATAGCACAAAGATTAAGTCTATGAATTTTGCTTATGTTTTGAGATATTTTTTTATAAAATTTAGTGTTCAAATTTGATTTTATTCCATTGATTCATAAGGTTAAATTAAGCATTATTATTAATATTTAGTTTGAAAGTTAAAATTATTATTATTAAAATAAATTTATTTTATTACAAATTTTTATAATTTTTTAATTTTAAAAAATATTGTTTCCATTATTTTCACATGCTGTTAAATTCATAATAAATGGAAATAGATGATAACAAAAATATCAAGTATTCACCATAGCTAAGCAACATTTGTAGATCAAGCTTTCCATACCATAGCTCTTCTTGGTTCCTTGCACGATTGCTATCCACGCTCCGATCCTTTTAGTTCGCCTTCGCACATGTTTTGAGCACCATATTGCTGCTCTTGGAGCAATTCTTTTTGTCTTATATGTGTGATTAAAAATAATATTTTTTTAACAAAATTAATTTATTATATAAACTAAGCAATTTTTTTTTCTTTCTGAATTTGAATGGTTATTGTAAGAATTATGTTTTTTCCATTTATTTTTAATAAAACTTTACATAATTATAATTTATTATTTTATTTATATACAAATTATTCAATATATTTTATTATAATAATATATTTATATACAAAGTATGCCCCAACCACTCGGGTTGATCAGTTAATCCGATTCAATGACCAAACCCAAGGCTCCAACATATGGAACATTGCCTGAAAAAATTGCCTTCTAGTCGAGAAGCATGCCTTCGGGGAAATTAGGAGGGGGAAAGTGCACTATTCTGGCAGGACTCCTAGCAACAACAAACACCCCTATTCAATCTGGAAGCACTTAGCCCCCTCAAGAAAGCACTACAACAAGAAGCCTTCCAATGGGTCAAAGATCTATGGAGAACAAGAGACAAGAACATGACTTGGCGGCAATGGAGAATAGAAAAACATGAACTTCAGCTCTCAGGGGAAGTGGATCTCCAGGACTGGAAATCCTGCACAAGCCACAGGAAAATCCCCATTCGGGAAGGTTCAGACATTCTTAGATGGTGGTACTCCACAACAAGAAACTTGTCAGTCAAGAAAGCCCATCATCTGTATGGGAACTACCAGCATCACACTAAGGAGAGCATCTGGAGCAGAATTTGGAACTCCTCCCTTTGGCCTAAAGTTTCAATATTTCTTTGGCTCACAGTACAAAACCGCATCCTCACCTAGGAGAACCTTATAAAAAGGGGCTTTATAGGCCCATCAATCTGCACCCTCTGCCAACAACAAGAGGAGACAATGGAACACCTTCTCAATAGTTCTCACTACAACCAATGGATTTGGGACCAAGGATCCCAAACAATACGCCGCTCTAACCAAAACAAAAACAGTGTCAGGGATACCTTATAGAACTGGGACTCGATCTCTTTCCACAATCCAATTCTTGAGCGTATTTTGTAGCTTCTCCCAGGCTTCACCCTTTGGAGGATCTGGAAGGAAAGAAACAAAAGGATTTTCCACTCAAAAGATTCCCCTCCTGCCTCAGTTTGGGAGAGAATAGTGGCATTTACGCATGAAACAATCAAAAGTAAGCCGTGTACCCCTGATGACCTGATCTGCAATCCAAAGGAGAGGGGCATCTTTCAAAATTGGAATCTTAGCATGCATAATCATGCCACCACAACTACAGTCAGACGCCCTCCTTGTAGCCCAAGAATTTGGTCCCCACCTCCAACAAGCTTCATAAAGATCAATTTCGATGGCACCTCAAAAGGCAACCCAGGACCAGTGGGTTATGGGACAATTCTGAGAAACTCAAATGGAGAGATCCTTCACCTTGTAGCAGGCTTCCTGGGTGGTAATAAAAATAATGCAGTTGAACTTCTAATTCTACTAAGAGGCCTCAAGGTAGCAGTTGACTATCAATACCAAAGGGTCATCGTGGAGGGGGACTCTCAAATTATCATCCAACTCATAACCAAAATTCTCCATGGCGAGCATCCTTAAGAAATCTCGCCCAACTGACATCTCTTGGTACTACTAGAAGACTTCAGATTACTCTTCTATCACAACCTTATCATTATCCCTTCTCGTGTCAAAAGGGAAGCAAACAAAGTAGTGGATTGCCTAGCAAATGAAGGAATCAACACTGAGATGGAACATATTCACTGGAAGGCTCAAACTTCTACCTACAATGATCTCTTGAAACGTTGCCAAGACCTCACCAACAACGACTTACTACCCCTGGATGGGGTGCCACATAGACCAAAGGAGAAACCTGGAGCAAAGCCAGGCCTGGCCATAAATGAGGTCGATCGAATCCCATCCCCTCAACATTAAGGATGGGAGTTGGCTCCAACTACCTCTCACCTGAAAGAGGACTCGCCCCTCGCGCGAGCAGTCCAATTATGCAGTTCATTTATGAGGGGGACTTAATGGAGTTGGACGTCCTATCAACCCTCCCTATTTTGTTGCACCCGTGCCATTATTTCTTCCATTTCATCCTTACCCTACACAAACTCTACAGCGGTGAGCTTTGGAGTAGTGAGTACTCCATCCTCTGCGCAGTTTCTACTTGCTTTTTCACCTTGATGCCACGCAAACGAGGGAAGCCACATTCTGGCTCCTCTTGGTACACCTTTGCTTCCCGAAGGAGGAGGCTCCAAAGGATGGAATGAGCGTTCTCTATGGCTAGGACCCAAATCACGTGCATAAGGTTTGTGCTCAGAACGCCTCCCAGGGAATCTGTTGAAGAAGCTATCCCAGAGGGGCCAATGGCCTATGTTGAAGAAGCTATCCTGGAGGAGCCATTTTAGGTTCCCTCGGAGCATTTCCTCTTTATGGTGCCTAACAATTGGAACCCAATGACATATGCTAGCATAAAATCCAATGTAATAATTCATGAAATATGACAAAATTCTAATGAAATCCTTCAAGGTGAAGCCAAACTATGTGTACTTGCAACATGGTCTATATATATATATATATATATAATTTGTAGTATTAATAATAAAAATCTATTGAATCAAAGACAATATCAACATTTCCCGTAGTAAGCCAAATTCCATAATATAAAAATCCACCAAGCCAAAATCAATATCAACATTTCCCTAGTAAACTGAATCCCATATTGTATATTCCCACCCTTTTGAGAAAAACAAGGAGTAGAAAAGTGTTGGGTATGTGTTATATTCTTTGCATGTGTGTGTGTGTGGGTGCGTCAGATACGACAACTGGTTTAAGGGATTAGGGTTTTGGTATCTATGGAATACCTAAAAACATTGTATATATTGTATGACGAATGGTGAAATTCGATATAATGAAAATAAGAAAGGTTTTCCTAGTTGAGGGTTTCCGATAAAAATCTCTGTGTACTCTGTGTATAAGCCATTGATTAATTTATGTATTGCTTAAGAATCTATATGCATTGCTTTGCTTCATAGGTTTAAAACTTACATGTGGTATCAGAGCACGTTTTTGGCTTCAGAGGGA
>JASDQU010014028.1:102072-114920 GCA_032191745.1 Picea mariana | reverse complement strand
CGTTCCCTTCTGGCTTGATGCACACCTTGCAGAGCTTTAAATGAAGAGAAACAATCGAAACTGAAAAACTAACATTCACAGTTTCCTACTCTCCCACAGAGATTCATTCACATTCTCATAAGAATAAAAATATCAGGAAATTGCAAACACCGATCATACAACGTGTATTTGGTTAAATTTTCCTTCTGTTATATTCACAAGTGTCGAAATGGCTACAAAATACATTCAAATTACAGTAACTCAAAAACTGAGATCTCCTGCTAACTCGCAGTGCTCTCTTACAACTAATTTCTCTCTGTATTGCAGCTAACCCCATCTAGGCATACAAACTTCTACTTAACTCAAAAATATTTATAGGGTTTCCCCTAGCTACTTGCCTACTGTAAAATTTGTCCTATGTTATCTTAGTTCAGTCGCACTCCAGAGCCGTAGTGGAAAATCCTACTCCGCTTGTGATTTTCAAAACGTGCCTCAAAGGGTAAAATTCAGCACTAGTTCAAGTGTGCCTCCAAAGGTAAATTTTGGTGCTGAGTTAAGTCAGATTTCAAAATCAGCTGCAGCTGCTAACGTTGAAGTTTTGAAAGAACTCTCACGTGCTGAGTGGTCCTACCTCTGCGTGCTTGCCAACGATGCTCCTGCATCAAACAATATGAACAACAACAAATGAAAGGCAAGGTGAAAACAATAGCATATTTTGGTCTATGGGGATTCAATTCCTTCTCTTATTGAGAATTTCAAGGATATTAGGCTTCTTCTGCTAATACTGAAGAAAGAAACATGCAAATGCAGTGTTGGCTCTTCCACATGGCAAGAACTGTTGTACAATATGAGCTAGACACTAATGTAAGTTGTTGCGATATTTATTCTTAATAGTCAACAATTTATTAGTGGGTGCATTCTAAGATATTAATAGGTCTGTTTTGGTGAGCTCTTACACATATTATCAATGTTTTGGCACATTTTTTTTAATTATGTTTTATTAAAATTAAAAATCCTTTTTTCCAATTTCAAACAATTTTATTCGCATTTTATGATTGGATCACACCATAATAATGGGACTAAATAGTCCTCGTGGAGGGCAAAAACCATTTTCGTACTGGTCTTACATGTGTTCGAAGCTTTGCTGACTCGATTTTTGGTAGGGATTTTTATCCTTACCACGCATATTGTTCCTCAGAGGCCATTGCGTTGACCCACCCTCCTGGATGAGTACACTACTGGTTTTCAGCGGCCACCTGTCTACCGTAGTCAGTTGGCTCACACGGCATTCAATGCATTCTGCTATCTTCATAGCCTTTACATTCATGGTTACCCTGCAGTGTGAAATGCATTCTGTTGTCTTCATCGCCTTTACATTCATGGTTACCCTGCAGGCTCACACTCCAGTCGATGCATCCTATTGTCTTCACCACCTCCACATGCAGAGGGAGGTTCTCTTTGATTGTATCCTCATTCTGCATGATCATCTTCCTCTATTCCCTCGTCCTTCTTGCCTCGTCCTTCTTGTCTAAGAGGGCTTCTGAGCGTGATTACACTTCGTCTCATCATCCTGTCGTCCCTCGTCCTTCTTGTTAAGCATGGGCCTTCTCAGCTTGATTTTGCATCATCTCATCATCCTGATCGTCCCTCTTCCTTCTTATGGAGACCACCGTCCTCGCACTCCTGAATTTCAAAAGGAGATAGTTAGATCAATCAACAAGTTGAGACAGACAACTCAATATCTTAAACGCAAAATATCTTCTTTGTGAGAACAACTCAGATGGATGGAAGGGGCATGCCATATAAATTATTAGCATAGCCATGAAATGGAATCTCAATCTACTGGAAAAGGTGGTGCTCCTAAATTCTCAGGAGCTGAACCCGAGAAAGAAGATTTTATGAGAAAATCAGAGGACGAAGACAAATGTATGTCTGGAGCGGGGTGAGTCTCTGAATTCCTGTGTTTACAAATCTCTTATTTTTGTGCCTTTTTCTCTATATCATTATTTAATAATGCTTTGGCAAACAAAGTTGTAAAAACATGTCTAAGCACGTTTTGTTGCAGTGGGTGGGCAGGATCCAACCATCAACCACGAGGATATTGAACATATGCAAAAAAACCTAGTTATAGATATATGCATAAAAGAGGTTTATAGAAAGGAATGTTTTCTGCAACACATGGTAAATGTGTTGAGCCCTGACCTGGATTCTGTTTTTCATAGATCCTCATCCAATGGAATCAACATCATCCCCAGCAGAAGAATTGGTAGCATTACGCTCTCCTTCCGTTGATTGTGAAATCTAGCTTGCTCGGTCTAGTTTCTAATGCATATGGTGAGTTTCTCGTAGCACCTGCATGAATGCGTAAGTCGTCTATCCTTTCACCGAAGGTAATTCGTCTATCCTTTCACCGAAGATCAGCTTGTGGCCGTCGTTTCTCAGGCCGTTCAGAAGAACCAGAAGACGAGAGTTCTGACTTGCTAAGCGCACTGTGTTCCCAACATGAGCACTCTGCATTTAGACCGTGAGATCTTTCATTTTCCTTTTATTCCGTTAGTGCACCGGCCTAAAGTGTATTTCCTTTCCTTTAAGCACTTAAGAGAGTCTTTGAACACACGCCGGAACTAGAGGAATGTCGGTTACTTCATTTTTTTTATTTCCCCTGAGGATGACATTCCGACACATGATTCCCTCCGCCAGGTTGGGTGGGTAGTCCGGTTGTCCCGCTTGAAATGATGCATTGACACAATTGGCTGCATTCCAAATTGGCTTCGCTCCCCCTTCATAGGTAGGCCTTAGGCCTTCCTTTCTAGGGTCCTCCAGCTCTCAGTTGTGTCCCTTCGATCGAGAGTTCAGTCGCAGCTACCTTGGCTCTCCCGGCAATTTGATAAGCGAGATATGATATTGGGTCTTGAGCAACCCTTCAGTCCCTTTGGAGGCAATGAAGAAAAGAAGTGCTTATAAACTTCAGCTTGAAGCAATGATTCGAAAGAGAGCGAGCTCTACATCCCTCTGCTCTATGGCATCACCTGATAAATAACATAATCAAACTAAAAAAATATAACACACTCAAATGTGCAGAGGATCAATCTCAATTCACACAGACAAATTCACAAAGAGGAGGCCATTGAAATGAGATATCGCTGTAAATGAAGACGACAAGCTACAAGAAGCCATAAAACAATGAGATATACCTGCAAATCAAGACAACGAGCTACAAGAAGCCAAAACCATATGTGTTCAACCCCAAGCGAGCAGCATTACTTCTGCTGGCATAAACACCAACGACATTGATCACATGGGTGTATGATGGCTGGAAAGGGGGTTGGCTTATCCCAGAGTGGATCCCAAGAATGATTTTCACTACTGCGAACTCAGCGAGAACGTTGGTGGAATTAACTCCTACTTCTATAGCAATTGACAGTTGGCCTACAATACCTCATTGAAGTCTACACGTACCCAGATGGTGCGCTCGCTCCGTCTTCAGTTTCGTCTTTCCAAATTTTTTACGGGCTTTCACGGATTTCTGTGTAATATTGGTCTCAATTATTTACTTGTCATTATCTATCAATATCTATTACTTTATAAGACTAAATTAACAGGTGTTAATTATTATCTTATCAATATAAAATAGTCAGTATTTAATCTTTATATAATTAATTATGCGATCTATAGAGGGTTGCCAAAAAAAATCGTGGTTGAAAAACTATGAGGAAGGGGAGAGGTATGATGAGCATCAAATACACGCGTAATAGAGAGATTATGACCTCAATCAATGACTTCGACATGAAAAAGGAAGCATAGAATATTTATATTATTAATATTTATTTTTATGGGTTAAAGAAATGATGAAAAAATCGATTTAATTTCATTGGCTGGCTGATCTCAGCATAATATTTTACCAATAAAACATCCCTTCTTGTTCATCACCGTTGTTTGCTCAGGTTATGTGATACGTTTTTATGGAGTTCAGGGTATCTTAGTATTGATGTAAGACTGCTTTGGTATTAAAGAACTTAATGTAAGACTCATTCGGTATTAAAGAACTTATTTGTTTGAGGACTTGATCTCTGTACTATCTAAAATCATTTTTAAGAAAAACAAAATAGTGAAATAATTTGGGATAACACAGAGATCAAATCCATTTCAAAATAATTTGGAATAGCACAAAGATTAAGTCCATGAATTTTGCTTATGTTTTGTGATTTTTTTTTATAAAATTTAGTATTCAAATTTGATTTTATTCCATTTGTTTATTTACTTGTCACTATCGATTGATTCATAAGGTTAAATTAAGCATTATTATTAATGTTTAGTTTGAAAGTTAAAAGTGTTATTATTAAAAAAAAATTATTTTATTACAAATTTTTATAATTATTTAATTTAAAAAAATATTGTTTCCATTATTTTCACATGCTGTTAAATTCATAATAAATGGAAATACATGATAACTAAAATATCAAGTATTCACCATAGCTAAGCAACATTTGTAGATCAAGCTTTCCATACCATAGCTCTTCGTGGTCCCTCGCACGATTGCTATCCACGCTCCGATACTTTTAGTTCGCCTTCCTACATGTTTTGAGCACCATATTGCTGCTCTTGGAGCAATTCTTTGTCTTATATGTGATTAAAATAATATTTTTTTAACAAAATTAATTTATTATATACACTAAGCAATTCTTTTTTTCTTTCTGGATTTGAATGGTGATTGTAAGAATTATGTTCTTTCCAATTATCTTTAATAAAACTTTACATAATTATATTTTATATAAAAATAATTATAATTTATTATTTTATTTATATATAAATTATTCAATATATTTTAATATTTTATTTTAATAATTATTTTATTATTTATATACAAATTGTTCAATATATTTTATTATTATTTTATTTTAATAATATACATTTTATTATTTTATTTTAATAATGTTATACTATTATTATAATTATTTACATAATTATAATTTATATAAAAATAAATCTAATTTATTATTTTATTTATATACAAATTACTTCATATATTTTATTATTTTATTTTAATAGTTATTTTGTTATTTATATACAAATTACTCGAATATATTTTATTATTTTATTTTAATAATGTATATTTTATTATTTTATTTTAATAATGTTATATTAATATTATTAAGATTTAGATAATTATTTCTAGAGGAGGATCCTGACATGGAAGCAAATATCCTACCAAAAGCGGGCTTAGATGATTGGCCCATTTCTTTCTGTCTAGTCACAGGGGGCACTCCCAAGCTCAAACCCTTTTGCTTTGAGAAATTCAGGCTTTCTCACCCTGATTTCCATCAGCTCGCAAAGTCCCGGTGGGCCGAGGCAGAAATAGATCATGGGACTTGCATGTATAGATTCCAACAGCGCCTTAAAAACTTCAAGCAACACCTAAAGCTCTGGAACAAAACTACCTTTATAAACATATTCCAATGCATGCAGGAAATTGAACACCGATTGGAAGCCCTGCAACAAATTTTCATCTCTGGATTCAGGTCCCCAGATCTAATGAAAGAAGAAGAGGAAATCCAAGCAGAATTAGACGACCGAAAAAAGAAAGAAGAATTTTTGTGGCACCAGAAATCCATAGTACAATGGCTCAAAGAGGGTGAGAGGAACACAAAGTTCTTCCACCACGCAGTGGTGCACCATAGATACATCAATCGGATAACCCAAATGGAGGATGCTCAAGGAAATCCTATAAGAGAACACAACCTTATAGCTGAGGAGCTGAACACCTACTACAAAGAGCTTCTCACATAAACCAACGAGAATAGGGAGGACGTAATATAGAAAATAACCAGGCATATACCCTCACTGGTTACTCAAGAGAAGAATGAGGCCTTAATGAGACCCATTACCCAAGAACAGGTGGACCATGTAGTCAAGGAAATGCCCTCAGGGAAATCGCTAGGGCCCGATGGCTTCACCACAGATTTCTTTCATCACTGTTGGGACTTAATAAGGGAAGAAATCTGGAAGGTTGTGGAAAAATCTAGGACCTCGGGTGAGGTACTCTCGGCTTTCAACGCCATCTTTCTCACCCTCATCCCGAAAGAGGAGAGAGTCACTCATCCAAAGCAGTACATGTTAGCTTCCCTTTGCAACATCATCTACAAAATAATCACTAAGCTAATAGCCACACGCTTAAAGCCAATCCTCCCCTTTGTCATCCAAAGAACAAGCTAGCTATGTGGAAGGGTGTCAGATCATGGACAACGTCATCCTTTCTCATGAGGTGATCCACTTACTAAAGACGATCAAAACTCCAGGTATGCTCATCAAACTCGACCTTTCAAAAGACTTCGATAGACTAAGTTGGCAATACCTTCGCTCCATGCGTGAAGCCTTTGGCTTTGATAAAATTTGGGTGAATTGGATCCTCAAGCTCACCTCTTTGCCCTTTTTCTCAATACTGGTCAATGGAGTCCCATCCCAACCCTTCTCCCCCACTAGAGGCATCAGACAAGGAGATCCTCTCTCTCCCTTCCTCTTTGTCCTGATGGCAAAAGGACTAGGACGCTACATCAAGGCTGTGATTTTGGAAGGGTCCCTTCTTGGCCTACCCCTCCACAATCTCTAACCTGCACCATCGCACAACTAGTTTGCCGATGACACCCTACTTATGAACACCCCCATGGCATGCGAAGCCAACAAACTAAAATCCATTCTTTCAGACTTTGTGGAAGCTTTAGGAATGGCTCTTAACCTTGACAAATCCAATCTCTACTTCTTCAACACGTCGATTGCTGTCCAAAATCATGTTTCTCGCCTCCTTGGCATACCCAAGAGCTCCCTTCCGTCTAACTACCTAGGCATCCTCCTCACAGGAGAGCTAGCATGCTCTATTTCTTGGGACAACCTGCTCTTATCCATCTCCCACAGGCTCACTAATTGGACCTTCAGACCTCTAAATGTTGTGGCTCGACTAGTCCTCCTTAAGTCAGTCCTGCAAGCCCTGCCTACCTACCTCTTCACTTCCCTAGCAGCCCCCAAATCAGTTATCAGAGCAATCAGGGGCCTCCAATGAAACTTCTTATCGAATGGACATACTCCTAACAAAAAATGGGCTTTTGTAAGTTGGGAGAAGCTCTGCAAACCCAAAAATCTAGATGGCCTAGGTCTTCATGACCCTCGAAAGCTAAATCAAGTCATGGGAGCCAAAATGTGGTGGCAATGGCTCAAGCACCCCACTGAACTATGGGCACAACTCTGTAAATAGAAGTATGCCACGACCACCCAGGCAGATCATTTAATCCGATTTAATGACCAAATCCAAGCTCCAACATCTGGAACATTTCCTGGAAAAATCACCTTCTAGTCCAGAAGCATGCCTTCTCGGAAATTAGGAGTGGGGAAAGTGCACTATTCTGGCAAGACTCCTGGAAACAACAAAAACCCCTAGTCAATCTGGAAGCACCTAGCCCCCTCAGGAAATCACTACAACAAGAAACCTTCCAATGGGTCAAAGATCTATGGAGAACAATAGACAAGAACATGGCTTGGCCACAATGGAGAATAGAAAAACAAGAACTTCAACTCTCAGGGGAAGTGGATCTCCAGGACTGGAAAGCCTACGCAAGCCACATGAAAATCCCAATTTAGGAAGGTTCGGACATTCTTAGATGGGGGTACTCCACAACAGGTAACTTCTCAATCAAGGAATCCTATCGTCTGTAGAGGAACTACCAGCATCACGCTAAGGAGAGCATCTGGAGCAGAATTTGGAACTCTGCCCTCTGGCCTAAAGTTTCAATATTTCTCTGGCTCACAGTACAAAACCGCATCCTCACCTGGGACAACCTCATAAAAAGGGGCTTTATAGGCCCATCAATCTGCACCCTCTGCCAACAACAAGAGGAGAAAATGGAACACCTTCTCAATAGTTGTCACTACAGCCAATGGATTTTGGACTGAGGATCCCAAACAATGCGTCGCTCTAACCGAAATAGAAATAGTGTCAGGGATACTTTAGAGAACTGGGACTCGATCTCTTTCCACAATCCAATTCTTGAGCAGATTTGGCAGCTTCTCCTAGGCTTAACCCTTTAGCGGATCTGGAAGGAAAGAAACAAAAGGATTTTCCACTCAAAAGATTCCCCTCCTACCTCATTTTGGGAGAGAATTGTGACGTTTATCCGTGAAACAATCAAAAGTAAGTCGTGGACCCTTGATGACCTAATCTGCAATCCAGAGGAGAGGGGCATCTTTCAAAATTGGAATCTTAGCATGCATAAGCAGGCCACCACAACTACAGTCAGAAGCCCTCCTTGTAGCCCAAGAATTTGGTTCCCACCTCCAATGGGATTCATAAAGATCAATTTCGATGGCGCCTCAAAAGGCAATCCAAGACCAACGGGTTACATGACAATTCTGAGAAACTCAAATGGCAAGATCCTTCACCTTGTAACAGGCTTCCTGGGTGATAATAGAAACAATTCAGTTGACCTTCTAAGTCTACTAAGATGCCTCAAGTTAGCATTTGAAAATCAGTACCAAAGGGTCATCGTCGAAGGGGACTCTCAGATTATCATCCAGCACATAACCAAAATTCTCCATGGTGAACATCCTTCAGAAATCTCGCCCAACTGACGTCTCTCGGGACTACTCAAAGACTTTGGATCGCTCCTCTATCCCAACCTTATCATTATCCCTTCTCACATCAAAAGGGAAGCAAACAAAGTAGCGGACTGCCTAGCAAATGAAGGAATTAACATCGAGATAGAACATATTCACTAGAAGGCTCAAACTTCTACCTGCAATGATCTCTTGAAACATTGCCAAGACCTTGCCAACAACGTTGTCAGATGGGGTGCCACGGGGACCAAAGGAGAAACCTAGAGCAGAGCCAGGCCTGGCCATAAATGTGGTCCATCGAATCCCATCCCCTCAGCATTAAGGATGGGAGCTGGCTCTAATTGCCTCTCACCTGAAAGAGGACTCGCCCACCATGCAAGTTGTCCAGTTATGTAGTTCATTTACGAGGGGGACTTAATGGAGTTGGACGTCCCGTCGGCCCTCCCTCTTTTGTTGCGCCCATGCCATGCTTTCTTCCATTTCATCCTTACCCTGCACCAGCTCTGCAACAGTGAGCTTTGGAGCAATGAGTACTCCATCCTCTACACAATTTCTATCTGCCTTTTCACCTTGATGCCACGCGAACAGGGGAAGCCACATTGTGGCTCCGCCTGGTACACCTTTACTGCCCGAAAAAGGAGGCTCCAAAGGATGGAATGAGCGCTCTCCATGGCTAGGACCCAAGTCGCGCGCATAAGGATTTTTCTCAGAACGCCTCCCAGGGTGTCTGTTGAAGAAGCTATACCGGAGGGGCCAATAGCCTATGTTGAAGAAGCTATCCTGGGGGAGCCATTTCAGGTTCCCCCAGAGCATTTCCTCTTTATGGTGCTTGACAATTGGAACCCACCAAGTGATCTTCGAGAGGAGGCATCCATGCCTGCCATTGCAAAACAACAAGGCCACGAATAGGAAAAGGAAGAATTCCCGACCTGCTTCATAGAGGATGAGATACTGGAAGAGGTGACCTCTCAGACAACAATACCAATAGTTGATAACACCTTGGATGATAACATGGAAGGTGAACGGGGTGAGGACGTCGGTAGGGAAGCAACCACGGAGCAACATAGAGAAGCGGCTTCAAGCGAGGTTGAGGAAATGCAACAGGTAGACACGACGAGGGAGGGTGGCACGATCTTCACACCACCTCCCATCTCTTCCATGTACAATCAATGGTGTGTCCCACCACCTTTCTTCCACCTGGAACACCTTCAATTGTTGTTTGATTTGTGGGGCCAGATGGTAGACCAAGTCCACCATGGCATCCTCATGGCTCAGTGTTTGGATATGCTCTACTATGCCTTCTCCAATGCACCAACATGGCAGAGATGCCCAACTTGTGCGTAGCTTGTTGTGATTCCAGCTAAGGAAAATTCTCAGGATGCAGATGCCACCTATGATGCCACTGGGTAATTGCCATGGTCTTGATTAAGATTCTAGTCTCAACTTTTAGAGTTATGTGCATGTTTCTAGTTTTTTTTTTTTGCAAGACAATAGTCATAGTTCAGACAATGAAACCCCATGAGTCATGGTTTCCTTTGAGAAGGACTGAGGGCAAACCATCTATTTTGGCTTTTACTTCAACGGCAGAATAGATGGCAGCCTAAGTACAACTGTAACTTTTGCCAATTAATATAACAAGAACTTTCTTTTTTACTTAAAAAAAATTTACAAAATTATAATTTATATAAAAATAATTATAATTTATTATTTTATTTATATACAAATTACTCTATATTTTATTATTTTATTTTAATAATTATTTTATTATTTATGTACAAATTACTCAATATATTTTATTATTTTATTTTAATAATGTTATATTTGCATTCATTGCCATGTTTTTTTTTAACAATTAAACTTTGTAACAAATACAAAATTAAATCTCGAAGAAGTCTTATCCTTGTGCGTTGGAAATGTTTGTATCTTATAATTCAGATATTTTTTCAAGTTTTTGATGTAACTAATTTAACATAACATTTCTGGTTTCATTCCCTATGATATTTAGATTACATTATATATAAAATATAACTTATACGAAAATAAAATTAAAATTTCTCTAACATATAATACACCAAATAAGTATTTAACAAAATAAAATATAATCTTTGTTCTTGCGAATTTAATACCATTTAATATGTTCCGGCAAAAATTACATTTATTCAACATGGCAGGGACTAGCTCCTATGCACCAAATAAGTATTTAACAAAATAAAATATAATCCTTGTTAGTGCGAATTTAATACCATTTAATATGTGCAAAAATTACATTTATTCAACATAGCAGGGACTAGCTGCTATGCAGCTATTTCCCTTGTTAGTATGCAGTTACTATAGCAACCCGTAAGGTTAAGATCCTATTAAAATGGTCAATTATATCCTAAGTTTTTTTTATATATTTTTTATTTGAATTTTTTTTATAAAAACAATACATTTACCTATTTTTCTAATGTATTATAACAAATTACTCATTGGCTAAAACCAGCTTGATATGACATTAATCCCTTGCTGTGTTCAAATTTTTAAAATCTACTTGTAAGAGTTAAAAATCAATTTATTAAAAAAAACTACAAATTTTATGATTAACGAGTAGGGACGGTGCTTGTTCCCTGACATTGTGCACGGCAGTCAAGGGACGCTGGAGTCAAGGGTAGGTGTAGTCGATACCTCTTAACGTGGCGACTTGCATACATGCGTCTACGGGGCGACTTGCATACATGACTCTAGGTACTTTGTTATGTACTCTTCATTTAAAAGAAGAGTACATACATGACCCTGAAAAGTTTAAAAGATTTTATGTACTCTTCATTTAAAAGAAGAAAAAGTTGTATTTTCTTATAAAATTTATTTTCAATTATAAAATTATATTTTTTTAAAAAAAATTGAAAATAAATTTTGAGGTTGTATTATTACTTTGTTATTTATACTAAATTTTTAATTAAAAATATTTTTAATATAAGTTTATATTTTCTATCATTAATTTTATCATTTTTATTCAAAAATAATATTTGATTTGATTTTATAATTTTTATTATTTATATTTTAATTTAAAAAATAATTTTTAAATCAACTCTTAATCATAATGGATTTATACCCATTTTCTATTCTTCCCAGTTATTGTTATCATATTGAACAATGCTTTGAGGTTTTGTAGGACCTAGTATTTGTGTGAAAATGCAAAACATTTGTTTGTGGACTATGTTTTTACCAAAGATATCTGGCTTAATATTTTAAAGAAGATGAAGTGTAGAGATAATTGGGAAGGAAGACAGGTAAATGATTTCTATCTAAACTGGTTACAAAAACCGAAAATTCTAAAGAATTACCAATTGTTATCTGCTGGGAGATTTTGAAACAAAGGAATCAAGTAATTTTGGAATCAGGTTATTTTTGGAAACAGGAATCCCAATAGGTTTAGAGTGTGTAATAGTATACTCCAGGCTATGGGAGAAACAAATAATCAAAAGGTAGATAAGGGGAGCAGAATAGATAAACCACCAGTACTAGACTCGGAGTTGACAATAGGCTTCTTTGATGGAGCTGTAACATCCCGCTCTGGCGCACATGCCACACTTATTCTTTGAGGACACTTGCTCGCAAGTGATCTAGATGTATATGATGATAAAACTTTTCTTTCATTTTGATGCATTGAGTTATATGACAGGATGTTTTTACTACCATGATATAGACAGGTGCCGCTGACTCAGTTTCTTTGAGTGTGCAGGGTGTCAGACCTGGAGGATGCAGAGGCATCTGTGGAACTCCCTTGGACTCCGGATTGAGTCAGGGAGTGGGGTATTTGAGTTTTTTCATTTATGATGATATTTTTTCATTTTGATGATGTACTGTTTATTATATGATATGTTGCTGACATGATTTGACATGATGGTTGATGATGCAGGCTGACGATAGCTTGCCGACCGTGCTCACATATGGAGTAAAGGGGCCACACACGAGTTCCAGAGAAATTTGGGGAGAGGTGTGGACAGCAGCCCTGCCACAGCCTACTAGCACTCCCGCCGTGGCTCGAACTGTAGGTTAACGATTACCTAGTTCGAGGGGATCCACGATGTTGTGAGGGCAGACTGCGACAGTTGCTCACGATGATTCTAAGGGGCGCGCAATAAGGCGGGGGCCTTATTCCTTAGAGCCCTTAGTCTCCCACAAGATTCACCTGGCGGAGTGTTGACTCCAGGGGTTTTAGAGTCTACCAATCCGTCAAGCCAGCGAGTGGCACCCTTGGAGCACGTGGTGCATCCTGAAGGGCACGT
>JASDQU010014028.1:70999-99797 GCA_032191745.1 Picea mariana | reverse complement strand
GATACCGCTACCCGCTGTTGCATTTACTGACCATCGTTGGTGGTTCTGCGTTTCACTGTCCATACGATCTAACGCAACTGGGTGCCCATCATTTTTCCCTTACAGTCCAATTTCAGTTATTAAAGCCCACATT
Source organism: Picea mariana (assembly GCA_032191745.1). Lineage (NCBI taxonomy): Eukaryota > Viridiplantae > Streptophyta > Pinopsida > Pinales > Pinaceae > Picea > Picea mariana. The sequence continues at coordinate 99,664 of JASDQU010014028.1, read as the reverse complement.
TGTAGTCTTCGGTGGAACCGTTGGAGAAAATCCTTGAGTGAATTGTTATTTGCTTCTAGCTGCGATCCCTCCTACTTTAGAACCCGACCCTAGAGTGATTACAGTAAATCGTGGCCCTGTCTCTGGTAAATAGCTTCTTGTTTGTAGGCGTCCAGTTGATCTGGGTTTTACCCATGAAGCAATTCTTTAGAGTTCAGCCGTAAGGTGTTTGGTGAGGGCCCTTCCTGAGTGCGTTTACCTCGGTGGCGAGCTGCAGAACCTGTCCTTGTACGTCCCTTAATCAATTATCCTTCCTGGCATACTACCGAAGGGTTCTTGATCTGATTACTGGGTCACTGATGAATGGCGCGAACGATGTTTTCTTCTGAGTTGATTCACGTTTTTTTTGGGGTCACTGTTGAATGGCACGAGTGATGTTTTCTGCTGAGTTGATTCACGTTTTTTTTGGGGTCACTGTTGAATGGCACGAGTGATGTTTTCTTCTGAGTTGATTACATGTTTTTGGGGGGTGGGTAAATTTTCTTTCCGTTTTAACCTTCTGCGCCGAGTTAGATGCCCTTCCCCGCCTTCAGTTGTCTGGCAACAAATGTCCTTCGTCCTTTTCGTGACCAACTTTAGCTGCCTCAGACAGCGGCGTGAAATCCTCCCTTAAACAATGCTGAGGAGAAAATTTTTTGCGGAACCGTTGGAGGTGCGTTGTCGTTGATCTGAGCGGTTTTAGATTTTATGTTTATTGTACACGGCTTTTCTTATTTTTATTTACCTACCCAGAAGACTCACCCTTCGACGAACTTCACACAGGTCTGCTGGTCATGATCCCCGTTTCCATATCCTTAATTATCTCCACCGTTGCGTGCATCTATTAAATGGCTGCGATATCGCATGCTTTTATAGCCTTACGATTGGGACGGTTGTCATAGTTGACCCAGTTTCATCGTTTGGAGGCATTATCACTGCTGGGCGTGGGTCCCTTCTTGGTTGGATTATGGACAGAAACCCGAACCTGAATTTTGCCTGAGTGCTTCACTCGTAGAAAACCCTCACGATCCCTTAAGTTATATTAACGTGTTAGTTAATTGGATGTATTGATGGTAATGATAGTTAATTAAATGATATTTCGTTGTGATTTAACTTCTATCCCTCTAGTTGTTACATAACTGCAGAGTTACTTAATTGCCATAATCTTATTACTTGATTTTATTATGTATAGATTGCCACCTTGAGCAGAATGTTTATTTGATATTCTCAAATCGATTGTTCCCATATTTATGATGTTATTGTAGGTATATGACAGCTGTAATTAAAGGGTTATMTTGAAATGTCATAATAAATGGTGATCGTTGTCCCTCCCAGTATTTCCTTTATAAGTATTGCAATGATAATATTTTATTATTTTATAGATGACRATTTTAAATTAAGATGAMATAGTGTCACTTCCATCTATGGTGTTACTTGTGAGCATGATRGTAATTTGCATTAACATTAARGAKTTATGATTATAATGGCATGTCATTTAGAGCTCCTCATGCTRGAGTCARATGTTCTTATCTTGMAAAGGTTATGATWGGAGGGTAGAGGTAGATTGCAAGGTAWATTGAATAAAGGTAAAGTAGGGTTAATATAAGGTCATTATCATATCATTGTAATTTAACTCTAGGAATGTTATTGTAAATTTTAGCATAGTACGTCATTGTAAGGTCATTCCTTGTATCATAGTGAATTAAAGGGTAACATGGCTTTATGAATTATCTTACTAGGGAATGTAATGAAACTTAATGGAAGTAATGGTCCTGCATTTTATTTAGTTCATTTAAAGCAATATTTTTCCTTATTTAGTTCCTGTAAAGAAATATATCTCTTTTACTAGTTCATGTAGAGCAATATTATTACTCTTCCAATTAATCATTAATACGGGTTGTTATTCTTCTATTTGATCATTAAGGAAAACGGTCATACCTTTAAGTGGTTTATTAAACGAGGATTTATTCTATTTATGCGATTATCAAGGATAGGTGGTTAAATAAATAAGACATGGAATCTGGCTTATAAATGGTTAAACCCTTGTGTAGATCGATTTAGAATGCTAAATTTAGTGTACATGCTAAAAACTGAGTTCATAAATAATTACCATAGTAGCCTTAGGTTGTGTTCGGAAATGATTTATGGCCTGCCGTCAGAATGTTAAGGTTATTCAAGTGATGGACATTGTCTCATCCTACTGAAGGTTGGGTTGATGTCAGAGTCCTTGTCGCGCGCCTTCCATAAGGAGCGCAGTTGTTCTTCTTATTTATGATGTACTTGATTGCAGTCAGTTGGTTGCTTGGTCGGTTGTGTCGGGTGGGATGTAGATGCCTCCATGTTCCTCAGAACAGTCGCCAGCCCTGGGACCTTAAATGGTTAAATACGATGGGAAACCGGGCTTGAGCGTTGATTATGTGTCTTGGAGGTCCTAACCTTGCAGGGTAGGACGGGCAGGAGGTCAGTTGCATCTCAGCAGTCAGTTTTACTTTTCGTGTGTTCTTCTTTTATGCATGTGGTTACGTATCGTGCGTCCTGGTCATATTCTTATGTTCATCTTGGTCGCGTCGTAGCATCGTCGGGTGGCGACGCCGAGTCGAGCAGTCTGTAGTTGTCTCCTCGTACCTACGCACACACACACTTCTAAAAACAAAAAAAACAAAAAAATGTCGCACCTAACACTAGAATGATTGTCGTAACGAGGCGGTACGTTACAGGAGCCTCACGAGAAAGAGGAGCAAATTGTGGGGTTGGTGCAATTATAAAATGTCCCTTTCTAGGTAAATTCAGATTAAAGATGAACTGCGGAAATTGTACCAATACGAAAGGGGAACTACTTGCCTTGTGGTGCATACTCTATTTTGTTTGCTACAAAAAGTTAAATAGGATTCAGCTAGTTGGAGACTCAAAGATTATTATAGACTGGTATACTAATAAATGTAACCTTCAGGTGATCTCTCTGTAGCTTTGGATGTCAAGAATTCGAGCACTGAGCGATAGCTTTGATCAGATAAAGGCTTAGCATATATACATGTTTTATGATAAGGAAGTTGATGAGATGTCGAAAGAAGCACTTCTCCTAGAAGAAGATGACATATTTTATGTAGAAGAATATGATGGACATATTGGCAATTTTGAAAGACTAGAATTTTGAAAACTGAAAATTTGTAATGAGTGAAAACATTTTTTCAGCAAATAGTTTTGATCTGGTTTTTTTCTATGGGAAGGATGACAGCTATAAAATAGTGCTATTTTTTTGTAAGATAAACATTAAACTGGTTATATGTAATAGGTAGATAGACTATCTTAAGTGGCAGTTTTAAAATGTATGATGGAAACTTTATATTGACTAATATAAGCTTTTTTCCTCTATTGAAAAAAAATATAGGAGTTTCTTTCCCATGTATTCGAAGTATCTGTTTTGAGACCTTCGTTGTATATGTTATATGTTGTATCGTTGATGTTATATGTTGTATCGTTGATCCTTTCATAGAATTGTACACGTGCTTTATATAAGTTAAAAAAAGCTTCTTTAATAGTCCAAATGGGTAGCAATCATCATGTGTAATTCTCTTGTGAAATCATCATGTGTAATTCTCTTGTGAAATCATAGGCTAGCTTATATACGTAGCACCCTTAAACAGAATGGTCATGAATGATACTTGCTTGTTATGATTTACTTATACATAATAGCTTACTCTAAATTATGGACTAATACTATTTACATAGCACCCTTAAACAGAATGGTCATGAATTGGTCATGAATGATACTTGCTTGTTATGATTTACTTATACATAGTAGCTTACTCTGAACTATGAACTAATACTGTTTAAGTTGCACCCTTAAATAGAATGGTCATGAATGATACTTTCTTGTTATGATTTACTTATACATAGTAGTTTACTATGAACTATGAACTAATACCATTTAGATTGATTTTTCTTGTCATATTGAAGGATGCTTTAATTCAGGTAACAATGAATTTTAGTAATGCTTGTTCAACATATTTGAAAAATGGAATGAAAAATAGAATATACAATGGGATATATCTTCATTTAACACAACAATAATTCTCATATTATCATTAATATTATTATTTTCATTATTATTTTTATTTGAAAATAATTTGATTTTGTTTTATAATTTTCATTATCCATTTTATGTTTTAATTTGAAAATTAGTTTTGATGTAGTTTCCTAGATCCTTAATCATCATGGATTTATAAGCATTTTCTATTCTTCTCCTATTGTTATCATATCATATTGAACAATGCTTTATTTTAGGTAACAACCATTATTGTTATCATATCATATTGAACAATTTTTTATTTTAGGTAACAACCAATGGAATAAAAGTTGTGTAATATATTTGAACAATACTTTATTTATTGTTATCATAACATATTAAACAATGTTTTATTTTAGGTAACAACCAATGGAATAAAAGTTGTTTAATATATTTGAACAATGCTTTATTTATTGTTATCATATCATATTAAACAATGCTTTTATATTTGAACAATACTTTATTTATTGTTATCATATCATATTAAACAATGCTTTTATATTTGAACAATACTTTATTTATTGTTATCGTATCATATTAAACAATGCTTTATTTTAGGTAACAACCAATGGAATACAAGTTGTTCATTATATTAGTCCCGTGAGTCCAGCGCGATTGGTAAAGACAGGACCTTCCTCCAAGTGTTGGGAAGAGGTCTCGAGGTCAAGCCCTGGGTCTCCGGGACAAAATTTGTAATGGCTGCTGTGCTAGACTGGATACAGTAAATGTAAATGATATATATCTCTAATATTAAAGAGTTTGGGAAATTATAATATTTTCAAAATTATTATATAATATTAAATAAATTTAAATGAATATAAAATTTAACCTGTAAAATATTTATACATAATTTATATAAAAATAAAATGCTATAAAAATATTTTAAAAATTCATAATTTAAAATAAAATATTTTAAATTTTATATATTTTAAATTAAAAAATATAATTTAAGAAATTATATATATATATATATATATATATATATATATTATTTATATAAAAATTTAAAATAACTAAAAAAAATTAAATTAAAACTAAAATATTTTTGGTACAAGAAACATCAATTAAAATAAAATTTTACAAAACTATTTTAGAAATTCATAATTTAAAATAATTTTTTTAAAATTTTACATATTTTAAATTAAAAAAATATATTTTAAAAAATTAAAAAAAATATTTATTCTTAATTTATATAAATATTTAAAATAACTAAATAAACTAAAACTAAAACTATACTAAAAAAACTTAAACTAAAAGATTTTTCAACGTTTACATAAACTTGAGAATAAATTAAATTTAATAAATTAAAACTAAAATATTTTGAGTACAAGAAGCATAATTTTTTATATAAACTTGACAATAAACTAAAATTAAAAATATTTTTTGCAAATTTAATAAGCATTTTTTACATAAACTTGACGATAAATTAAAACTAAAATATTTTTTGGTACTAGAAAACATCATTTTTACATAAATTTGAGGTCTATCTTTAGGTAAGTTGAAGTCAATTTAATTTAGAATTTAATCTCAGCCTAAACTCTGTCTCAAATTAGTGGAATCAGTGGAGATAGCACAATTTATGGTGTCTCAAAGATTTATTCCCTACCAAATATGTTGACTAAGAGGGTTCCAAATATTTCTTGTCTCAAATTAGTGGAGATAGCACAATTTACCTGGTCTCAAAGATTTATTCCCTACCAAATATCTCGATTACAAATTTGAATCTAAATCTAGCCACCAAATATCTTACATCGTGAGTAACCAAATTTGAATCTAAATGAATAAGTAGTAATATGAACTAATTATTTTTACTATTGTTGTGTTTTTTTATTTTTAATATATTTAGTTTTTAATAGTTCCATATATAGTTTAAATGGTCACTATTGTTGTGTTTTTTGTTTTTAATTATTTTTAATATATCTAGTTTTTAGTAGTTCCATATATAATTCAATGAAATGCTAGCTATTAAAAGTTCCTTTGAATACATATTACATTATCCCTTCATGGAATATTGATCAGTTCTTTGAATACTTATTACATTATCACTTGATGAAATATAGACCATTTTTTTATGTTAATGTGTGAAAATAAAGAAGACAACAAAAAAATATATAGGAGAACATAAAAGATATATTTACAACAGTAACACAATGCTAAATATATTAACATTAACTTTTGTTTTTGTTTATTTTTAATATATCTAGTTCTTAGTAATTCCATATATAATTTAAATGATGTGTTTTTTGTTTTTATTTATTTTCAATATTATTGTGTTTTTTGTTTTTATTTATTTTTAATATATCTAATTTTTAATAATTCCATATATAATTCAATAAAATGTTAGCTATTAAGAAGTAGTTCCCTTTAACTAAGTACTACATTATCGCTTCACTAAATATATGAACGTTAACATCTCGTTTTCTTGAGCACAAGAACAAAGTTCTACAAGGCTACTTGCATGAACATACATTTCTTATAACCATTCTTGGCTCTCTTTTCATCATATAAAGAAATATTTTAAATGTTTCTTTACATTATCTTATAATGTTTTGTGATGTTTCCTATATGAAATTGTTAGGTTGTTATTTAAATTCCTTTTCAAATAGTTATATAGTTACGAATCTTATATAGTTCTCTAGTTAAGAACCTTATACTTGTTGAGTTGGTGTATTCCAGTTTATGGTTGTATGTATATTTTACTCATTGTAATATATATATATATATATCCAAGAAACATTCTTTTATTCCTTTGAAATACTAACTTTAAAAGGAAATAATTAGGTAGAACAATATAAAATAAAGCTTGTTATTTCTTAATTGTGTATAAGAAAAAAAATAATTGTTTATATTCTTCTGATCTACCTAAGAAGGCGATCTACAGGAGAAGGTGACCACGCAATCCATAGATCAACTTCTGACCAAAAACTCTCCTCAGGGGTGCAAATCTGAACAAGGGTGCACCATTAGTTTGGGTGATCAAGCAAATGGGGATCCAAGCCGAGGTGACCTGAGAGTGGCCAAGAGGTTTTGGAGATCTCAAAGTGACCTACGGGGATTAGTGGGAGAAGCATAGTGAAGCCATGGAAGAGGGCACACTCATTTCATTCCCACAAAGAAGAAACCAACAAGGGCACAAACCCTAATTGGTGCGCCCTCCCTTATGCCTCAGAAAACTCGAAGGAAATGATTTTCTCCTTAAGAGAGTGGCTAGATAATGAGATAAGCTTGCTCTTAGAGGTGGAATCATGGCAAACAGATTCACTAGGAGGCAACCATGAAGGAAGGTGCACTGGCTATTCTTTAGAAAACCCTAAAAATGAAATTTCCGTGAATGTAAAATGAAAACTCAGAAAAGAAACCAATCAAGACACATAGCTTCAGAAGAAAAGGTAAGAATAGTTTATTTTAGTCCCGGTTCACCTTATATATCAAGGGAACCATTTATTTTACATGTGTTTAATTCATCATCAAAAGGTGAAGAATTGTTGCGCCTAGGTGATTGACTTATGTGCCCCAGGTGGGCATTCCTCTAGGTGGCCTCCTTGGCCCAATTCCTCCCTGTTTAGATCTGGAAGAATCTCGATTTCCATGAGAAGATGTAGAAACTTGTTGTGAAATACATCAGTTGTGATCCACTTTGCCTGAGCTGGAGTTTGGCCTTAGCGGGCTACTAGATATGAAGTGTAAGTCTGTTGTCTTGTAGAGCAACTTCGAGTGTCCAATATGGTGTATTTCTCCAATGGGAGTTGGAAAACGGGAATGTTGTCCACTGGATGAGTGATGGTGACTGGTTCTTCCAAGAGGGAAGGCGCAAACAAATTTAAGTGATTTACATTAATGACATTATGGATTCCAAGTTGGGGTGGCAGATCCAACCTATATGCATTTTCTCTAATCTTGTCGAGTACTGTATACGAACCATATCTGATTAGCAGAAGCTTGTGATGGTGGCCTTTGAAGCGCTTCTTATCCAAGTGTAGCTAGACTTGATCGCCTGGTTGAAAGGACATGAAGGTTCTTTGTTTTTCATGGTGCTTCTTGGCATGATCTTGGGTTGCTTTGAGTGTTGATGTGACTTCACTGTGGCGTTGTGCAATTTGTTGGAGAAATCGTTGAGCTGACAGTTGTTCCTGTTGTTGATGGAAGGTACCTTGAGGAGCCCAAGTGAGTGGGAGATCGTTTGGAGATGTTGGTTGGAAGCCCAAGCAAACTTCAAAAGGTGAAAATCTTGTAAAGGAATGTTTTTCCTTGTTGTAGCTATGCTAGAGAATGTGCAAGTAATCGTCCTATTGTTTGTTGCGCCCAAAGTGAGTTCGGAGAGCATGTACCAAGACTCTATTGACAACCTCTGTTTGGCCATCCATTTGAGGATGGAATGCAGTAGAAAACTTGAGGTAGCACCCTAATAACACCCATATGGTCTTCCAAAATGTACTGAGGAAGCGAGAATCTCTGTCTTAGATGATATTTCTTGGGAGGCCAAAATGGGGCCAGACATGGCAGAAGTAGAGTTCCGCAGTTTGCATTGTCATAGTAGTATTTGTGCATGGGATAAAAAGCGCCATTGTGCTAAAGTGACATACCACTACCCAGATTGCATCATGTTTCTTTTGGGTTGTTGGAAGTCCACTAAGGAAGTCCATTGAGATTGACTGCCAAGCCCAAGAAGGAATCATAAGTGGTTGATACAACCCATGATTCTGGTTGGATGGCTTGGATTGTGAGCATAAGGCACAAGCTCTGATAAATTTTTCAAATTGAGGTTGTATGGAAGGCCAATGAAAATGGTGTTGTAGATCTTGGGTGGTCTTTGTGGTCTCGAAGTGGCCCCCATAGGTGGAAGCATGCATCTCCCTGATGAGCAAGAGGTAGTCTTCTGAGTGTGGAACGCATAACAAATTCAACTTATATAGCCACCCATCCCAAATAGTGTAGTCTAGGAAGGGGGTCTAATTGATCATTGCGGGACTTTGCAAAGCTTCCCAAATCTCTCAAATGTTGGTGTCAATAGCATATTGAACTTTCCATGTGTCATAAGTAGCACAACGTACTTCTAGAATGGAAAGAACTAGAGTGGGAGGTCGACTTAGAAAATCAACCATTTTATTAGAAGTGCCTTTCTTATATCTGACGACTAAGTGAAATTTTTGAATGTAGGAGGCCCATTTAAGGTGCCTTTGTTCCTGAATTTTCAATTGAGAGTTGATGAAAATCAAATGGTGGTGGTTGGTATGCAAAATGGTTTCTTTACCCAACAAATAATTCCTCCATTGTTTGAGCGCTTGCACCAAACTATAAAATTCCTTGTCATAGGTACTATAATTTTTCTTTCCCTCGGACAGGGTTTCAGAGTGGTAATCAATGGGGTGTCCTCCCTATTTAGGTACGACACCAATAACATATTGTGAGGCATCAGACTCAATCTCAAAGGGTTGGGAGAGTTCTGGCAGATGTAAAACAAGGGATGAGCAGAGGGCGTCTTTGAGCTGAGAAAAGTGAGTAGTTTCTTCTTTGGTCCAGATGAATGTAGAAGACATATTTGAGAGTTTATGCAAAAGTCGAGCAAAATTTGAAAAAGAGGGAATGAACTTACGATAGAAATTGATGCCACCCAAAAAGATTTTCAACTCCTTTGATGAAGAAGGTAGAGGCCATTATTTCAATGCTTCGATGCATTTTTGATCTGGTTGAATACCCTTTGAGATGACCACAAAGCCAAGATAGGGAACTGAAGTCTGACCAAAATATGACTTCTTCTCTTTGACTTGCAACTTGTGTTCTTGGAGAATTTGGATAACTTGTCGGAGATGTTGCATGTGAGTGTCCCATGTCCGACTGAAGATGAGAATGTCATCTAAGTAGATGACCACAAATCAACCCAAATGCACTCTAAAGATGTCATTGATGAGCCTCATGAAAGTGGTTGAGGCATTGGTTAGACCGAAAGGCATGACTTTCCACTCAAAAAGAATAAATTTGGTCTTGAATGTTGTTTCCAAACATTATCTGGTTTCATTCGAACTTGATGGTAACCGACTATCAAATCCAATTTAGTAAACCACTTAGCTCCTTGGAGAGTGTCGAGTAGTTTCTCAATCCGGGGAAGGGGGTAACAATTTTTTATTGTGGCTTTGTTCAAGGCTCGATAATAAGTGACAAGGCACATTTCTGAGGTATCTCGTTTAGGGATGACAAAGGCGATAGAAGCACGGGGAGAAGATGAATCCTGGATGTTGCCAGAGTTGATTAGGTCAGTCAGTTGTCTTTCCATTTCCTTTGTTTCTGTTGGGGCCAACTGGTAAGTAGGTGATCCGGATTATTTTCGGCATGAAATGAGAGTGGAGATATAATAAAGAAATGCACAGAGATATCGCGTATATCCAGTAATATAACAGAAATATATCAGAGATGCAACCATAAACACAGAGATATAGTAATACACGATTTCTATTAATGAAAGAAATGTACAGAGACTGTAAAAATACAGAGTGAAAGACTCGCTAGAATGGTGGCAGTGTATCTCTGAGAAGAGATGTGACGACTACTCGCATTCGCAAGAAGATGGTTACAATGAGGCTCTGGAGGCATTTTTACAATAATCGGGAATGCCAAAAGTCCTAGACATCCAAAAACCTAACCCTAGGAGATGAAGCGCCAAAAGTCATGTGGGCCCCGTTTGGGTAAGTTGGTGCATCAACTTCCCGGGGTCGTAACTTTTGCATACGATCTCTGTTTTAGGCATGTGATAGCTCGTTGGAAAGGTATCGTCGAGGAGATTCATTTTGTGGGCTCAATATGCCTTTGGATATCATTGAGAACCTCAATCTCGAAAAAACTTCATTTAGGCCCTCAAAATGGCCCCGGAAGTGAAAACCTGCTAAAAATAGTAAATTGCCAAAATGGCCAGAAAACTGTTTGAGCCATTTGGAAAAGGTGGGTGGCCCCCGATATCCACCTAGATCAGTAGGGGCGTTAGGTATGGTAGACCCAGGGATGATATGAATGGAATGGTCAATGTGGCGGGAGGGGGGAAGTCCCTCTGGAGGTTGAAATACTTCTGCAAACTCGTGAAGGAGGGGAGTCATAGTTTTAGGAATAAGGTGCATGGTATTTTTTGGTGTTATTGGGCGCACCAAACAGAGAGAGACACATTGTTTTAAGTGTACATGTGGGATTTGTTCTTTGGTAGAAGGGGGTTTGGGTTTCGTTGTAGTTAAGATATAAGTGTGGCCTTCTTTGGTAATTTTGTACTGGCAGGATTTGGCTAGATAGATAACATTTCTTTGGGTTTGGTATGGGATACCGAGCAGAAAATCCGCACAATCCAAGGGGGAGACATCACAAAGGACAATATCTTTGAATTGGCCTATGGCGAAAGTGACCAGACAATGCTTGGAAACTAGGAGGCGAGGGCCATCCTTCTATACCCATCCGAGTTGATAAGGTTGTGGATGTGGAGTAGTGAAAATATTAGGGAGGTTGACAAGGGCTTGAGACATGAAATTGTTTTGGCTTCCATTATCCAGAATCAGTAAATCTAAGGCATTTTTGATTTGGCAGTTATGGGTGAAGAGGGCTTGGGTGGATGCGTTCGAATCTTCCTAGGTTATTAGAATCAATGAGGGATCTACTTTTGTGGGATTGTCCAGAGTAACTTCTTCAGCATATTCTACGTGGGAAGGAACAATGAGCTTAATGAGTAGATTTTTGTTGGTTTTTAGATTTTGGAGGATTTGACAATCTGATGAATTGTGTGAAGTAGTTTTGTTGATTGAGCACCGGGGTGTCCTTGTATTTGTATTGGGTGTGTGGTTTTGAGTCCAAGGAGGTGGAAAAAGGGTTGAGGTATGGGATTTGGATGGTTGCAAGGTGGGGGGGTTGGTGTAAGGGCGAGACTGAGGAATACGACCTCTAGGAGCGACTTTCCTTTCTATAGCCAAAGATCTCTAAAACGTTTTATCTAAAGTTGTATTTTCAAACAGATCTACTTCTTGATGGAATTGAATTAATAAAATAGCCACAAATTTTAATATGAGTACCTCTTCCGAATATGGAACATGAAGTAAGAGGCACATCTTGCAAAATAAGTCTATGTAGCCTAGCACTCCTTGTGAAGGGAGATGTCGAAGTTGGTGCCATTTGATCCATAAGGATTGCACGTACCCAGGTGGGTAGAAGTGATTTTTCAAAGCTTCGGAAAGTCAAGCCCAGGTTTTGATGGGTTATGAAGTAGAGGATTCTAGAGCATCCCCAATCTCTATCACAAATGTGGTCTTCTCTTGCTCTGTATCCCACCGAGTTTGTGCTAGTCCTTCCAATTGCAAGGCAACAATCTAGAGTTTTCTTTCTTTGGTAATGCCTGGACATGTATTGAAATAGGTTTATAGGATACAAATCCAAGAATCCACCATTTCACCATTGGTTTGCCCAACAAATTTGGGTAGTTGGATTCAAGTGTCCAACTAGAAGGGATCTGGATTGTTTTGTTGTTGCATTATGAGAAACTCATTGAGGACGGAGGAAAGATCTTGGATCGGATTTGATGTTTTGGAATTTGAGTTGAATTCCAAAGGATCTTTCGTGGAGGAATTGTGAGTCTAGATGAAGAGAAAAGGTGCCCCTACGTTTCAATGCTGAACAAAGGAATCTGTTTTGAGAACAGAGGACTCAAATCCCTGAAGCAACGGAGCTTGAACTGGTCTAGAGGGAGAGTTATGTAATTTTTTAGATCTGTGGAAGTCCTCTCTATGGAAATGGAGATGTGGGTGCCCTTTTGTCTTATGAGAGATGTGGAGCTTCTTGCATAGAAATTGGAACCCTTGAATGGGAAAAATCTGGATTATTTCATGAAAACCCCAAAAACATTTGGCTCCATCTTCAAGATCGAAAGATTTTCCATGGATCTTGAGGCCATTATACCAATTGATCTACCCAAGAAGGTGATATACATGAGAAGGTGACCACACAATCCATTGTTCGACTTCTGACCAAAAACTCTCCTCAGGGGCACAAATTTGAGCAAGGACGCACCATTAGTTTGGGTGACCAAGCAAATGGGGATCCAAGCCAAGGTGACCTGAGAGTGTCCAAGAGGTTTTGGCGATCTCAGAGTGAACTCCAGGGATTAGTGGAAGAAGCACAATGCATCCATGGAAGAGGGCACACTCACTTCATTCCCACAAAGAAGAAACCAACAAGGGCCCAAACCCCAATTGGTGCGCCCTCCCTTCTGCCTCAAAAAACTCGAAGGAAATGATTTTCTCCCTAAGAGAGTGGCTAGATAATGAGATAATATTTCTTTCAGAGGTGGAATCATGGCAAATAGATTCACCAGGAGGCAACCATGAAGCAAGGAGCACTGGTTATTCTTCTGAAAACCGTAAAAATGAAAATGTTGTGAATGTAAAATGAAAAATCAGAAAATAAAGCAACCAAGACACATAACTTCAGAAGGAAAGGTAAGAATACTTTATTTTGGTCCTGGTTCACCTTATATACCAAGGGAACCATTTATTTTACATATATTTAATTCATCATCAAAAGGTGAAGAAGTGTTGTGCCTAGGTGATTGACTTGTGTGCCCCAGGTGGGCGTTCCCCTAGGTGGCCTCCTTGGCCCATCTTCTCTACAATATTTATATGTAATAATATATTTACATGATTAGCAATCTACATAATCATCTACATAATCTGACTATTAAGATTTCTGTAGTGATTGTTTTCAGAATTTATTAGATAACCCACAGTATTAGCGATTCTTTGCTGGATCCAAATCAAGATCCATCTTCACGATGCAAAGCCAAGGAGAAAAGGGAGAAAAGGGAGAAAAGTTGAGAAGAGAAATGATAAATATCATATTGTTAGGAGAGGGAGAAAACTAAGAGGCCGGCTCAAACCCTAAAGTTAGTAATTTAATAAAAGAAGCCCTAAAAATAATAATAAAGTACTAAAGAAACAAAAAAAACCCTAGAATTATTAAGTTTACTACTAAGAAAAAACCTAAAATTATTAATATAATTACTAAAATTGGTTTATTAATAAAGTAATAAAACTTAAATTTATGTTAGTATTATTAGTATTGTAATATAAGGGTTATTAATAATGGAATATAAAACATAGAATTATTAAGTTCAATACTAAGAAAAATCCCTAGTATTATTAAAAATAATATTGACAATAGTATTATTAATGAAGTATTAAACCTTACAATTATTAAAGTTAGTATTATTAGTATTAGAATTATGAGTATTGTCATTGAATATTTTAACCCTACTTTTTTATGCTAGTGATAAAGTATTAGTGTAACTAGTATTCTTAAGTTTATTAGTAATGTGAAGGTTAAGGTCTCATATTATTAGCATTAGGATCAAAATCAAAGGTAAGGAGTAAACCTAGGACAAAAGACCAAAAAAAAATCAAAGAAAAGGATTTGAGGAGAGTAAGGGAAAACTTGATTATACTTACCTATTACCATTGTGATGGGTCAAAGGTATCCAGTTCTCATTTATCTCTACACCATTGTCTCTATTCAGGTTGTTGGGATGCTTGATGATTTCTATTGCCTCCCTGATCTAATGCTTTAAAAAGTGATCTTCTTTTGCTAGAGATTTGGTGTCTTCTAGGAGAATGTGGTATTTAGTTGAGAGAGAGTTTTCTTCTAATGCTAAGGTGTGAGTACATTCATTTTTTATGTCATATCCATGCTCTTTAATCCTAAATTGAAAGGAACGACATGTTTCTCCAATGTAACATTTTCCACAAGAGCACTCGATTTTATAAACTCCTTCGTACTTTCGATGGTCAAGCTTGTCTTTCATAGATCTCATTTTCTGTTTGATGCACTCACGTGGTATGAAAGAGGTTTTTGTTTCTTTGTTACTTAATACCCTATCAATCTTATCAGTAACTCCTTGAATGCAAGCAAGTTAAGTGGTCATACCGGGCGGGTGGTTATTCATGGATTGAGGTCTATTTATTTTTCTTTATATGGCTTTTTTCATTGCATTCTTAATGACTTTTTCCTTGTAACATATGCTCTTGAAAATATTTGAGAGGTGATCTTTTTCATGATCTAGGTGCTCTTCATAAAATATTCTAATAGCCCTTGTGGCCAGGGTGTTAAGAACCCCAATTTTCTGGGTGGGATGATGATGTGAGCTCGCGTGAATATAATTTTTTGTGTGGGTATTTTTCATGTAGACTGTGTGTCCTAGATTCCCATATTGTTTCCTTTTGATTAGCATATCTAGAAATGGAATGCTTCTTTTATCTTCAAGTTCCATTGTGAATTTGATATGTGTCGAAATATCATTCAGATGTTTAAAGAATTTTTCAAGTTCTTCTTTCCAATGGGGCCATAACACATTAGTGTCATCAACAAACCTCTTCCATATTAATGGTTTCAAGGGGTAAGTATCCAAGGCTTTCTTCTCAAATCACTCCATGAAAATATTAGCAACAATGGGAAAAATAATAATAGTTAGACTAATACTTTATCACTATCATAAAAAAGTAGGGTTAAAATATTCAATGCCAATACTCAAAATTCTAATACTAATAATACTAACTTTAATAATTCTAAATTTTAATACTTCATTAATAATACTATTGTCGATAAAATTATTAATAATACTAGGGATTTTTCTTAGTATACCATTATTAATAAGTCTTATATTATAATACTAATAATACTAGCCTAAATTTAAGTTTTATTACTTTATTAATAATACCAATTTTAGTAATTTTATCAATAATTTTAGGTTTTTTTAAGTACTAAACTTAATAATTCTACGGTTTTTTTTGTTTCCTTAGTACTTTATTATTATTTTTAGGAATTCTTTTATTAAATTACTAATTTTAGGGTTTTAAGATGACCTCTTAGTTTTCTCCCTCTCCTAACAATATGATATTTATTGCTGCTCTTCTCAAATTTTCTCCTTGGCTTTGCGTCCTCAATCCTGATTTGGATCCCAAACATCTACAAACAATCTACATAATATTCTATGATTCATATTCTTTTTTATTGCAACATTTGTAAATGATAGTTTCATTGAAAATAAATAACAATCTAGTGCCATATAGATATTTTCTTGGTGCAAGAAAATTCAATAATAAAGAACACACAAACACACACACATACTTGATTATAATGAGTATTGAGTACTGCAACATGTTCATTTATTCTATACTATAAATATTTATCAATATTGAAAAAAACAAATAAGATTAAAACAAGGAAACATATATGTTTCTTCTTCAATAATTCAGAAATAAACTCAGTAGAGAACCACTTCCTTCCAACCATAGATACAAAAATCTAATATTAATTGTTCCTATCACCCCAGAGCCTAAATCATTATTACATAGGGACTAAAAACTATATATCCTTCTCGAGATATATTAGAGTTTGATTCTTCCTCAAAACCATCAAACTCAATTTACTCACAAGTACTCAGTATCTTCCTAACTCAAAACATAGATGTATATAATATCTTTCCTAGGCCTTTTTCAAGCTAGCCTCATCCCTAACCCTAGGGAATATTCTTTTCCTAAACCTGTGCTATCTTATTCCCTCGCATCCCACACCTTTGGGAGTAGGGTTCCACTTGTCCCATAGACAATAATTAATCTCATGGTTTTTATCCCTTTTCACTCAACCATGGAATAATGATTTACTCTTTGTAATTGGATTCTCTAATCAATTTGTTTATTTTTTATTAAAATAAATTTAAAATATAGATTACAAAAATATTCATCATCAATGTATATGATGATGTAATTTTCACAATAGTCTTTTACAATTCTTACACATCATAAACTTATCAAAAAATAAAATGTTTAAATGCTTGTAAACTGAGCGACATTACATCCTCTCCCCCTTGGATTGAACACCATCCTTGGTGCTCCAATATGAGCATATCAACTCTAGAACATAAATGGATATGGATTCCTCATGGATTCTTCCATTTCCCAAGTATCCTCCTCAAGACTAAATTTCCTCTCTAGCACTTTAGTCTCAGTGATGGCCTAGTTTTGCAACACATTTTTCTTCCCCTTGAGAATACGTAGTTGTTCCAACTGAAAATTTCCTTCGGGTTCCACCTGAATCACATTCGAATTTACAACATGCTCTATATCAAGTACATACTTCTTTAATAATGAAACATGAAATACATTGTGAACTTTTAAATTGCATAGAAGTGCAAGCTAATAGGACAGTAGGCCCACTTTGGGTAGGACTTGAAATGGACCGAAATACCATGGTGCCAACTTCATACTTTTTCCCAATTTCAATATATTATGTTAGGATTTCAATTTAAGATAAACATGATCCCCTATATTAAATTTTGCATATGTTTTTCTCAAATATGAAAAACTCTTTTGTCTATCCCGTGAACTTTTTAAATTATATTTTTCTTTTTTAAGAGTTGTTTCCATTTATTTTATCATATCTGGGCCCAAAACAATCTTTTCAACTAGGTTTTCCCATCTAACAGGTGTTCGAAACTTCTTGTTGTACATCACCTCAAAGGGAATCATAATTAAGGATGTATGATAACCATTATCATATGAAAACTCAACCAAATGAAAGTAATATTCCTACGGTGCGTGACAATCCATCACATACATCTATAACATATCCTCTATAATTTGGTTACTCCTTTCATTTTGATTGTTAGCTTGAGGATGATATGTGATACTAATATTCAAATGAATATCCAAACCATTGAACAAATCCTTCCAGAAAATCGAAGTGAATTTCGTGTCCCTATTTGAAATAATAGTCTTCGGTATACCATGCATCCTAAAGATTTTTTTCATGAAAATCTATGCGTTGTTTATAGCTTTATGAGTTTATTTCACTCAAATGAGATGTACAACTTTAGTGAGTTTGTCTACTACAACCATTATAGAATAATTATGTTTCTTAGCTTTATGCAGTCTTGTAATAAAATACATGCTCATTAATTCTCATTTCCATTTAGGAATGGGTATTGGGTACAACAATGTAGCTGGGTGATGGTGATTAGCTTTAAATTACTACACTCAAGGAACCTAGAAAGATATTTAGCTACTTCAGTTTTCATTCCAGGACAAAAATACTCTTTTTTCAATGTTGTTATAGTCTTTTGTAATCTTAGGTGACCTGAATAAGGTTTCTTCTGTACTTAAGTCAATATTAAAATTTTCATTTTTGCATTGTTTGGAACATAAAATCTATCTTTCTACTGCACTCAACCATCGTGATTACATCTAAACTTTGATTCTTCCTCAATTGATTCATTATTCTATAATTTCTTACAAATTTCGTCATTTTCTGTTGTTGATTTGATTTTTTGTTTTAAATTAGTTTGCATATTGATGTTGAAAATTGCATTTATTTTTCTGTTGAGTGCATCTTCTATTTCATTTTATTTTCCTTTAATATGATTTATCTCAAAATCATACTCACTTAGGAAATATAATCATCTTTCGTATCTCACATTCAAGTTTTGTTGATCCAAAAAGTATTTAAGGCTGATGTTATCCATTTTCATAAAAAATCTCCTACCAAACAAGTAGTGTCACCACATTTTTAAAGGATACACAATATGATCCACATTATTTTCGGCATGAAATGAGAGCAGATGTATAATAAAGGAATGTAGAGAGATATATCATATATCAAATAATATAATAGAGATATAGTAGAGATATAACCATAAACACAGAGATACAGTAATACACAATTTCTATTAATGAGCAAAATGTACAAAACTGTAGAAATACAGAGTGAAATACTCGCTAGAATGGTGGTAGCTTATGTCTGAGAAGATATGTGACAGCTACTCCCATTCGCCAGAAGATGATTATTACAATGAGGCTACAAAGGCCATTTTAACATAAATAAAATCTGAAACCCTAACCTCAAAAGATAAAAATCCAACAATTTTATGGACCGTATTTTGGGTAGTTTGGTGTATCAACTGTTCGGGGACATAACTTTGGCATATGATCTCCGTTTGAGGCGCACAATATTTATTTGGAAAGGTATCGATGAGGATATTCATTTTGGGGGATCAATGAGAGCCTTTGACTATCATTGAGGTTATCGATATCGAAAAACTTCATTTAGGCCCTCAAAATGGCCCCAGAAGTTTAGAAATCGAAAACCTGCTAAAATTAGTAAGTTATTAGAAGACTATTTTGATCTAGTTGGAATAGGTGGGTGGCCACCAATATCCATCTAGATTAATCCTCCCTCCTTAGGAAGAAATGGTCTCTATTGTGTTCAGTTCTTGAGGGAGAGGGGAAAGAGTTCATTGAATTTGAATCTTGGTGAGTTTTTTTCCTTGCTAGAGACGTTGCGCTGCTTGGTTTATGGAAGGGTCTCATGAACGTGTTGTTGGAGGGGTTGAATATGTTCAAACAACCTGTTGTATCTTTGCTTGAGGGGGCATTGTGTAGGCATCGTCGTAGGTGAAGAAACAATATCTTCTTTTTCTTCTGCAACTTGGTTCTACTGGATAGAAGGTGTTGAGGTTGCAATAGTTGCATTGGCCTTCTATTCACCTTTTGAATAGATTGTGAAGAGGATGAATTTTTTAGTATGAGATATTACCTTGCGAAACTGTTTTGGTGGAACAATAGTCAGAACTACCTCTCATATCCTATAGAGATGACCCCTGAGAGTAACAATTAAACTATGGGGTCGAGACTCATATATATCATGGCACTTCCACATATATGGATGGCCTAAGAGAACATCATAGACATCCATCAAGACAACATCACGTAATACCTTGTATTTGAAGGGTTGGATTCCATAGGAGAGGTGGAATTGATGGCTTACACAGAGATCTCATCCCTGGCGAAGCCACCCGATGTTGTATGGTTGCAGGTGTGGTGTTGTCGACAATCCCAACTGTTTCACGACCTCAATTGAGATGAGGTTCTTCTCGATTTCGATATAAACAATAAAATGCAACAAGGTTCCCTTCACCCACATATGTGAATGGAAGAGGCGCTCCCCCTCTTCAGGATCAGTTGGTTCTTTTGGTTGAATTGTGGTGGTGGCAACAATAGTAGTGGGGTTTGCGTCGACGATCTATCTTATGCCAATATTTTCTTAATCATATTTTGAATGAGGGTTCGACTCCTTGTCTTTGATATAAGGCACCAATAATTGTTTTGAGTGATATTAATCAATGTTGTGCCAAGGTATTTTGTGGAAATCGCACCACTTTCCAATGTCCTTCTTTCTCTTTCTGTTACCCTTGTTTTCATGTGGCTTCAACGGGTTTTTGGGAGTTTTTTTGTTAGGGTTGTATTTATCATACTTTAGTTGTTGTGTATTTGCAGACCCTAAATATTGTTTTTTATCGTGCCTAAATTTATGCTCAATTTTGACAACATATTGATAGGCAACTCGTAGATATGAGATGTCTAGAAACTCCATTTTAGTTTGGATGTACCTGCGTAGAACCGCACAGTATTTCAGAACCAAATGTTGCTAAGAATATTTGATACCAAGCTTGGTGCAGAAGGTATGAAAGGTATTTGTGAAATTTGACACTGCTTGGCCCCTCTCTTGATGCAAAGTGGTCCATTTAATGTACTTTTAATTATAGTTACCAATAGGTTAATATTGTTCCTTGAATGCATCCACAAAAAAATCTCAAGTGGGATCGACCCCATATATTTTAGACTCCTTTGTGGAAATTTTCTCCCAGTAAGTTTCCCACCAATGTTTGACATGGGGGAGATATTTAACGAGTGATAAGGTGATCATTTCCCTATCGAAAAAATTGTGAACAAAGAAATAACCTTGTAGCAGATTTAACCATTTTTCTAGGGCATTTGAATCTATGTGTCCTTCAAACACCAGAATATCAAAATTAACTTGTACCTTGAAAGGAGAGGTTCCTCCAAAGTGGTGTCTTGATTAAGATGCGCCAATTTTTATTTGCATGCATTGAAGGATGTGGTTAAAGTTATCCATCATTTCATCCCTCTGTCACGTGAGAGCTTGATCAAGCAACAAATTTATAGAATTGTGTGTTCTGTCATTTTATTTTCTTCCACCATAAAGGGCTTCTTGGGAATGTGAGATAGATTTTCCTCAAGATAAACAAGCTTGAGACCCAAATTTCTATACTCGAATCTCATCGGGGACATGCACTGGAAAACGATCAAGAGCTGCTTTCTCTGATACCACTCATCCAAATTATTTTCAGCAAGAAATGAGAAAGGTGATATAATAAAGGAATGTACATAGATATATCAAATATACAATAATATAAAATATATATAGAAAAGATATAACCATAAACAAAGAGATACAGTAATACACAATTTCTATTAATGAGCGAAATGTACAAAACTATAGAAATACAGAGTGAAAGGCTCACTAGAATGGTGGCAACTTATCTCTAAGAATAGATGTGACGGATACTCACATTTTCCACAATATTATTTTTACAATGAGGCTCCAAAGGCCTTTTTAACATAAAGAAAATAAAAAACCCTATCCTGAGAAGATGAAAAGCCAACAGTTCTATGGACCCCGTTTTGGGTAGTTTGGTGTATAAATTTCCTGGGGGCGGAACTTTGGAATACAATCTTCATTTGGGGCACATGATATCTTGTTGGAAAGGTATTGATGACGAGATTCATTTAGGGGGCTCAATCAAAGCCATTGTTGTCATTGAGGTGCACGATATCGAAAAAAATTCATTTCGGCCCTCAAAATGTCCTCGAAAGTTTAAAAACCGAAAACCTGCTAAAAACAGTAAGTTGCGAGAAGACTGTTTTGAGCTAGTTGGAATAGGTGGGTGGCCACCGATATCCACTTGGATCACAATAACAATTAATTATAGATCATTTGTTGCATAATTATTTTTTTGATCTTTCATTTTTCATGATTCATAAACAATCACATGATCATATTTTAGTAAGACTCCTCCTAATCCTTCTTTTGAGGCACTAGTATAAACGACACAGTATTTATGTGGGTTTTCTATCTTCAATATAGGTGTAGTGGTTAATAAATTTTTAAATTGTCCAAAAGTTTCTTGATATTTTTTCTATCCATTTAAATATTATTCCTTTCTTTTGTAAGGATTTTATTAGGTAAGAAAGTTTAGAAAATCCTTCTATGAATCTATAACAATAACTGGTGATTCCCATAAAATACTAGACATTTGACATATATTTTGGAAATGGCCAATCCAGGATGGCCTTGAATTTTTTTCTGGTCAATTGAGATCCCTTCACCTGAAATTACATGTCCCAAATAGTGTCCTTTATCTTGATAAAATTCACATTTAATAAACTTTTCATACAATTAGTGTCCCCCTAAGTGTCTGCAAGACCATTCTTAATTGTTCTTCATGATCCTCTTTGCTTTTTGAATATATAATTATATCATCTATAAACACAATAATGAACTTGTATAAATACTTACTCAACAAAATTTTCATCAAACACATAATTGTAGCATGTGTGTTTGTTAAACGAAAAGGTACCACTACAAATTCATAGTGTCCATATATAGTTCAGAATGAAATTTTATGTATGTCCTCCTATTTAATTCTAACCTGATGGACTGTTGATCTATCTTAGAGAAAACCATAGCTCATCATGCTTGATCAAACAAGTCATCAATGTGAGGAAAATGATACTTGTTTTTAATGGTCATTTTTTAAAGTTTCTTGTAATAAATATACAATTGGAAGGTTCCATATTTTCCAATAGTTCGTACTCCCCATGGAGACACACTTACTTTTCCAATAGTTCTTGAATTTGCATCTTAATTTTAGTCAGTTATGGAGTAGTCATTAAGTACGGGGCCTTATACATTGGTACATATATGGGTACTAAGTCTATGGTAAAATCTATGTCCCGTCTAGAAGGTAATTGTGGAATTTAATCTGGAAACAGATCTTGGAACTCTTTTAATATTGGATCCTCAGTTAACAAATTTTCCTTCATTTCTTTAGTATTTTTGGATATGTGATCATAAATATCACAACCTTTTCTCGCATTTATTTTCAAGTGCAAATCACAGATCTGTCTTACCGACACACTGTGGTATTCCTTTTCTTGTTCTGTTTTTTCCAAAATAATATAAACAACTAAAAGTCTTGTCACAACAGTTTATTATAGATAAATTATTTTCCAACCAATCCATTCCTATAAGCAAATTGTAATATCCTAATGGTAAAATATTTAGGTTTAACTTAGTATCCATGCCATCAATATTTACTATATAGTATTTTACCAAATCAACAAGCTTTCTTTTGTTTCCTATAGCTAGCTAACTTTACTAGCCAAGATTTCTTATGTTTGACTTTTTGGGTTTACAATTTTCTACCACTGTAGGTGAAATATAACTCAAACTTGCACCATAGTCTATCAAAATAGATACAAGTTTCCAATTTCACATACCTTCCATCTCCGCCATGGAAGATTGATGATCAGCCTGTCAATTCTCGAGGGAAGCATTACTTTTGTGACTACTTCATGAAATATCATAAATCCCCAACACTTCTCACTAACTATTTTATTCCCAAAATCTAGGTTTATTTTGTTATGGATGGATACTCTTTTACGTCCAACAAATTTGTTTCTTCTAACTTGTGCACTATGAGATGTTTGTCAAGGATGTTTAATTTTTTCTTTTCATATGATCAAATTTATCCTTATGCTTATGTTGCCAAGATTTTGCATTTTAAGTTCTTTACTTAAATTGAGTGAAGCATAGTTTAGGATTATTTTAATTACTTCATCCATTGTTTAGGATTAACAAATTAAATTTTTTATTTGTATACTTGAGGCAAGTAGCTCATGAACCTTCGAAAATTTTCCTCAGTTCAACTCGATGCTCCTAATATTGTTGACCATTTTTGTCTCCTGCCACCAAATGGATGTTTTACCATTGAGTTGGTACATAGATAATATATCCCTCAAATTTTCAGGATAATTGTAAAGTTGGAAATATTTACTCATGTTTACTCATGTTGAGAAGCCAAACTCCCTCTTCAGACTCACCATAAACTCACCATACAATTCTTCCTCATTCCATTTATTTTTCTTTGTTTTAGTTATAATTTTTTGTAATGTGATACTATTTAAGTTATCTTCATTGTTTTCTTCATCCAACAAATATGTTTTATCAATATTTTCTTAATATTCCTCATGCTTGTGTGAATCTTCATTAGAGAGTTCATTTTTGGCATTACTCAAAGTTTGTCCTATCATATGAGTCAATTTTTTTTAGAATAATTTTGTTCAAATCTTTTTATTCTTTACTTTATTTGACTAAATTTTCATTGTATGTCTTTATTCTTTGCAATTCTACTTTTATATTACACATAGTTTCCAACAATCCTAAAGAGTTATCTTCAAGTTATTCACTGTTTAGTTCCACATAATCCGTCGTACAATTTGATTTGATCTACCATCTTCAACCATGATATTTTTTTGTTATTTTTTATATGTTCAAAATATAATTACATCAATTAGTTTTGTTTATAAAATATCTATGTATTATGTAAACCAATTTTTTTTTTTCCCATAAGGCGGTAGTGTTTTAACCATTTGATAACATTTATAAGATCTCCTCTTCCAATTTATATATATATTTTTAAATAATACTTTGTTCTTATATAAAATTCAAATTAATTATTCCACACACAATTATTTGATATTCCTATCTAATGGTCATGGTGTTGTCATAACAGGTTAAAAGCTTGGGCAATCATTACAATAAATTGACTCTACCACCATACTAAGTGAAAACATTGCACACGTATTCTTTCATACTAAGTGAAAACATTGCACAAGTATTCTTTCATTTACATGTATGAAAACATTGCACAAGTATTCTTTCATTTACATGTATTACTTCTTATGATGTCCATTCTTCAATTTATGGTTTTATTCATATAATCTCACTATAATGCTCATCATTATCTATATGATAGTTTATAATTCTGATTGGCATATTATACTCTCGTTATTTGGAGAAGACTTGCAACATAGTTAACTTATAGTATGCTTTTATTTAAACTCATTATATTTTGTCGATTAATTAAACCATCATCATCACAATTTTTATATCAATTATGGGTATGATTATCCACATACTTCCACAAATCACCACCGAAAGAATAGTTGAACAAAACTATTATCATGTTAATATTATTATCATGGTGAATGTAGGGTGAAAGCCTTGGCCTGAGTTTTAACAAGGTCAAAACCTTTCCAATTTTGACTTTAATATATCCACAATACTCAAAGCAAAGTTACAAATACAAGTGTTGTTTGGATGGATTCTTCACTCATCACATTGTGGCTAAGACTTGAGTTCAACGTACCCTTATTTAATGTTAAATATGAGTAAACTCACAACTTTTTGAATGGTTATCTCCCATAGTCGGGTTGGCATGGCCACATCTTGGCACCATTTATGATTACTAATAGTACCGTTCTTATCCAGTATCTCATACCTTCAATATGATTTGATACACCAATCTCGTTCCATGTTCCCACATTGTTACAGTGTTGAGTATTGGAAGATATAGAGTTTCACGCTCTTCTCTATGGGATAGAGGGTTTCATATTTGTTTACCTCTTAACATTTGAAACTAGGATTGTCCCAATCAACATTAGTAGTAGATGCAGAAGATAAGGTTGTTCTCGCTGTTGTTGTTAGAAACAGGTTCTATCATTTCTTTAAAAACATATACTTCGTATAACTGATTAAGGGATGGTTTGCATACAGGTCCATGAGGATTTGGGGTCAATGGCCTGTATAAAACAAACTTTTGTTCAAATCTAAGGTAAGGAAACTAAGATATGACTCATTTACAGATTTAATCCTTTAGTTATGTTATTGGATGGTATTCCAACGAACCCATCAAATTCTGGTTTCAAATATTCTATTGGAACGCTTTTCTATTCTACACCATTTATATTATTATCAAGTCTTTCTCCTTGCTTGCAGTTAAACTTGTTTCCATGGATATATGGAGAGGTGCTTTGGCTTTGAAAGAATACATTTCCCCTAGCAATGTATTGGATGGTCGTTCAGTCTCCAAAGTAGGAATAATTTATACACACAATCTGAAAACTTATTTTTCTTTGCTTCTTACTAGTCATATTTATGTTTAACAAATTTTATTTATGGGTTTACATAAGTTCGATTGAAACCCTTGAATGATTTCAAGATAAAGTAGCCTCTATTTCCAGGCTTGCATCCTGGTGAATACCATGTCTACCCTTCATAGTTCCTACTCGACTCAAAAGATGAGAATATCAATAGGATTGTAGGATATAGTTACATGTCAAGTAACATTGTAAAATTCTCTTTGAAAGAGTATACAAGCTCTGTGTAAATGCTCTCACAACCAAGTTACGAATTTTTAATTTAGTTTTGCTTAAATACAATGAATGGATAGTATAACACTTGGTATGGATGATACCCATTTCATATATAATTGTTATTTTATTATAGAGTTATAAACAATGCTTAGGTTTCATATGGCATAAAAGAGTTCTGTGAACTTTTATTACTTTTATCTCATGCCAAGAGTACATGATCTTGGCTGTAGGGTTTCTTTTGAACATAAACCTTATATTTTTTAAAATTAAACTCTGTTTGTAATTTATTTATTTATATATAAACCATTTAACTCTTATAACCATTCTTGGCTCTCAATTCATTATATAAATAAATATTTGAAATGTTTGATTACTTTATCTAATAATGTTTTATGGCGTTACCTCACTGAAACTATTATGTTATGTTGTTATTTAGATGTCTTTTGAAATAGTTTTCTCATTAAGAACCTTAATGGTTTCATGCATAAAGGACATAATTATATAAGACAATATAAAATAAATCCTACTATTTATCAAATGTTTATACTAAAAAGAATGAATTCTTTATATTCTTCTATTCAATATTTATCTATAATAATCTATTTACATGATTAGAAATTTACATGCTGTTATTCCTCATTGCAATGTTTGTAAATAATAGTTTCATTGAAAATAAAAAACATTCTACTTCCATATAGATATTTTCTTGCTCCAACCAAATTCAATAATAAAGAACAAAAAACTATATATATTTGATTATAACTAGTACTACAACATTTTCATTTATTCTATATTGTAAATATTTATCAATCTTGAATAAAACAAATAAGATTAAAGAAATGAAACATATATGTGTTTGCTTTAATCATTTGGAAACAAATTGAGTAGAGAATCATCTCCTCCTAACCATAGACATGAACAACCAAGATTACTTGTTCATGTCACCCCACACCCTAAATCCTTATTCCATAGGGACTGAAAAATATATAACCTATCAGAATTTGAATCTTTCTCAAAACCATCAAACTTAATTTCCTCAGCAACTTCCTACCTCATAACTTACTTGTTTATAATAGTTTTCCTAGGTTTTTTTCAAGATAGCCTCATCCCTAACCCTAGGTAATCTTCTTAGCCTAATTTTGTGCTAGCTTATTCCCTCCCATCCCACACCTTTGGGTGTAGGGTTCCACTTTTCCCATGGACAATAATTACTTGAGATTTTTATCCCTTTTCACTCACCCATAGAATAATGATTTACTCTTTGTAATTGGATTCTCTAATCAATTTGTTTCTTTTTAATTAAAATCAATTTAAAACAAAGATTACAAAAATATTCATCACCAATGTATATGATTATATAATTTTCACAATAGTCTTTTCCAATTCTTGCACATCATAAACTTATAAAAAAATAAAATCTTTAAATATTTGTAAACTGAGGCACATTACACACTCACCCCCTATCTCTCCCTCTCTTCATCCCTCTCTCTATCTCTCTATTCTGACATTTTCCTCTCTCTCTCTCTCTCTCTCTCTCTCTCTCTCTCTCTCTGTTTCTCTATTTCTCTGTATTTTCCTCCCACCCTCTCTCTCTCACACCCTCTCCCTCTTTATCTCCCCCTCTACCCATCTCTCCCTCCCTCCATATTCACTTCTCTCTCTCTCTCTCTCTCTCTCTCTCTCTCTCTTTCTTGATTTCTCTATCCCCATCTCTCCTTATCTCTCTCTTTCCCTCTCTATGTTCCCCTAACTCTCCCCCTTGTCCTTTCTCTCTTTGTCTATCTCTTTGTATCCCTCTCTCTCTACCCTAGTTTCTCTAACCCCCTATCTATGCACCATCCTCCCTCTCACTCCCTCTGTTTCTATATCTATCCCTCCCTCACTCTCCCCCCTATTCTCCCACTCCCTTTTTGCTTCCCTCCCTCCCCTTATTTTTCTCTCTTTCCCTCCCTTGATCTCACTCCATTTTCTTCTCTCTCTCTCACACTTTCTCTCTCTCTATATCTCCCTCTCTATACCTATATCCCCACCCTGTATTGAACTCTCACCCTATTTCCCTCTCTCCATATCCCTCTCTACACAACTCTTCCCCCCTCTCATTCTCTATACCCCTCTCTCTCCCTCTCTCGCCCTCTCACTCTCTACCTCTATCTCACTCTCCCTGCATCCCTCCCTCACTCCACCCCCTATCTCTCCCTTCCTCCCTCCCTCACTGAA
>JASDQU010014028.1:52430-70949 GCA_032191745.1 Picea mariana | reverse complement strand
GTAGATTTACCCATGTCTATCTCTACCCCACTCCCTCTCCCTCTCTCCTTCAATAACTCCCTCACTTGTTTCCCCTCTCTCTACCTCTCTCTATCCCTCTTTCTCTCTCCATCCTTTCCTCTTTTTCCATCTCCCTCTCTCCCTCCCCCCCATCTCCCTCTCCCTCTCTCCATCCCCCACTCTCTCTCTCCCTTTTTGTATCCCTTCTCTCTCTCCCTTCCTCTCCCTCCCTCTCTATCTTAGGATTGGTCCCTACCTCTCCAAAAACCATAATCCTACAAAAGTGATCACTAATAGGTGAAGGATACAGTTGGGAGGTAATGCATATGGTTTCAAGGTTCAATATTTCATTTTTGTTCAAGGTGTTGTTTATGGCCTTAGATTCTTGAGTTCAAGGTGTTTCTCATTGGCCCTACCTATGGTTAGGGACATAGGTACTTGGTGCAGGCCACCTGCCCTCAGGCCGAGATCCATGCAGGATCTTCTCTTCAACCACGGCAAGGGTTAACTAAACCCTTTATTTAAGCCCACAAAGGATTTCAGGTTTCATGACTTGAGAGAATAGCTAATGGTCGTTCCTCTCCCTCTATGACTACTTGACTTCGAAATTTCACATTTTACAAGATCAACGGATGTGAGCCTCCCCTGATTCTACGATCTAGATCTTTTCAGGGTTTCGCGAACCAGGAGTTCACGACTCTCGACTTCGAAATCACTTGTCGCTCCAATCCCTGAATTCCCGAAATGCGAGTTCACGCGAGATCCAATGACTCTCGTTGGATTGGATCCAATGGCCACTATGTCTCCTGAGCTTATGGGCGATTGGAAAGACACTCACCTTAACCCCCTTACGTTTTTAGAAGATCCAATGGCTCTCGGTTCTTCGACGCTTCAACACTAAGTGTTTTTTTTGTTCGACTCCACACTTGAAAATCCCTTTCACAATTCGGGAATTGGAGTGACCAAAGATTTTGGCTTGCAATCCAAACTTGCGAACCTCGAATTCCTGAAATGATCTAACAACTTAAACTGGCCACAATCAACGATCCATGTTGATCCTTGAGATCAGGGTAGTGGGTTCGTCCAACTCCTAACCACCTTACATATCCTCTGGATCCTACGGTCCTCGCGATTTCGCAAATTCTCCACAGAGAATTTTGATCACTCGATTCACTCTTCAATGACTTCTGCTAAGACGACTCGGTGTTCCACTCCCTGAACTTGACTTCTATGAGATGGTTTCGACCTTCCTCTCCCTTTCGGTGCTTCAAAGGTTAAATTCCTCCTGAGCTTTCGCTTGTAAATTCAAACTTCTAAAAGGATCCCTCCACACACTCCTTGCAGAAAACTTCCAAATAACCTTTGATTATTTGAGGTTTCAACCCTATGCACTCTTTGCACTAGTGGCCCTTCAACCTTCCCCTTGGTTCATAAGTTCTAAGGCTTCAACCAACCTTCGCACACCTTGCACGACTTTGTGCTTCACATACACTTCTGTTGGTATGAGAACAACGATATTTCTCCTAAGCTTTCTGAGATAAAACTCAGACCCTCGCCAACGCACACCTTGCAGACGTTCACTGCACTCCTTGAAGGAATTCTCAGGAAGAGAAACAATTGGAACTCATTCTTCTTCTCTCTCAGACTTCATACATTCAACATGAAATCATACATACAACATAGCATTGAAATAAATGCATAACAAAGAAACAAAATGGCTTTAAACATACCATTCGACTAATGTAAATAGTAAGAGTTATAACACCATGAAAATTGATTCAAAGCTTCATATATTAACTCAAATGTTACTGTACATGGTTCCTCCGTACAACTCTCTACTACATCTCTACAACTTATGAATTCTGAATGATAATATTTTTATGGTACAAGGGTTGAGGGTGTCTATCATCCATTTTCCCTCCTACGCTTCTAAACTGTCTAATCTAACATTCATATCTACCTACTTGCATTAAACAAACATAAATGTCTATACATCCGGCGGATAGGAACATATGCTCCAAAATCAGTTTAGATCTGTAGCTATAAATGCAACTGCACTTTCTTCCTATCTATTACATTAATGTTCATTCATTAATCTTCAAAACACTTCAAAATCCATGCCAACGCTTTTCCAGTTGTCTCCTTTGGTTAGGTGCGTGTCCTTGGCTTTATACGATGCTCCTGCATCATACTTCCTTGCTTGAAAATTTTCATGAACCCCTATTCATGAGCTCTCGCATGGTTTGTCCATGTGTTTGAATTGCTGCTTCATCTTCCCAACTGGCATCTTCAACCGGATGTCCTTTCCATTTGACCAAGTATTCAAAATACTCTTTTCTCCTGGTCTTTTTGCTAATCTTCTTATCAATTATGCTTTCTATCTATGGCTTTTCAGCTACAGGCATTTGTTTTGTCCACTGAATATTTCCTTCTTTATCTTCTGCTCCTTCTTCTTCTTAAACTCTATAGGGGTACAAATCCGCGATATTGAATATCGGTGAGATTCCGACCCCATCGGGTAATTCAATCTCATATGTGTTTGCTCCAAATTTTCTTATGACTTTGCACGGTCCAATCTTCTTCATCTTCAGCTTGTTATGTGTTCCCCTCAGAAACCTCTCCTTCCTCAAATGCACAAGAATCAAATCACCAACTTCAAATTGAAGTTATTGCCTATGTCGATCTGCTCTACGCTTGTATTCTTGACTTGAACTCTGCAATCTCTCCTTAATTCGGCTGTGAAGCTCCTTCATTCCTTCTGCAAAGTCCTCTACACTAGCACTCCTGAATTCGGCTATGAAGCTCCTTCATTCCTTCTGCAAAGTCCTCTACACTAGCACTCCTGAATTCGACTTGTTCTGAATATTTCAATTCAGAAACTCCCCTTGGTTGCATTTCATATACAATCTGGAATGGACTCTGCCCTGTTCTTCTATTGAGTGAATCATTGTAAGTGAATTTCACCTATGGAAGAATGTGATCCCATTGACTGTGGTGTTCAATCACTAAGCTTCTTAGTAAATCTCTTAGGCTTTTGTTCATGACCTATGTCTGTCCATCCATCTAAGGATGATATGCTGAGCTAAAAGACAAACTTGTCCCCAACTTCTTCCATAAGGTCCTCCAGAAATGTCCCAGGGACCTGGTATCTGGATCAGAAATGATATTGTTAGGCAAGCCGTGAAGTCTGATGACTTCCTTTAAAAACAGTTTTGCAGTATGGGTTGCGTCACTAGTTTTCTCGCATGGTATAAAATGTTCCATCTTTGAAAATCTTTCGAATACCACAAAGATTGAATCATATCCCCTTTGTTTCCTTGGCAGTCCTAATATGAAATCCATGCTCACTACATCCCACGGCCTCTCAGGTATGGGTAATGGTTGGTATAACCCTGTGTTCTTCCTTCTTCCTTTCGTGTGCTGACAAATTCTACATCTATCCACGAATTTCTTAACATTTTCTCTCATCCCTGGCCAATAATATGATCTATTCAACTTTGAGAACGTTTTATCATGAACGAAGTGTCCGGCCAATCCTCCGCTGTGTTTTTCCTTCAGCAAATTCTCCCTCATGGAGCATTTCAGAATACATAGTTGATTTCCCCTGAACAATAATCCATCCTGGATCAAGTATTCAGTACATTGGCTTCTTTCTCTGAGAATTGGATTCTCAGATGTCTCATATGCCTCCTTGAAGTCTGGATCATCCCTATACATTTCCTTAAGGATATCAAAACCCAAAGTCTTGACCCTGAATTCCTGCATAAGCAAACATTTCCTACTCAAATCATCAACAAATTTGTTAGCAGTTCCATAAATATGCTTAATCACAAAAGTAAAATCCTGCATGTATTCAACCCATTTAGCATGTTTTTGGTTCAACTTCTTCTGTCAGGTTACGAATTGCAAAGCATGATTATCACTGTACAAAATGAACTCCTTGGGAACCAAATAGTGTCTCCATTTCTTCAGTGCTTGTATGACTGCGTAGAATTCTTTGTCATACGTGGAGTGCTTGATCTTTGCTTCATTCAGTTTTTCACTAAAATATGCGATCGACCTGTTGTCGTGGCTCAAGACTGCTCCAATTGCAAATCCACTCGTGTCACACCTAACCTAGAATGTCTTGCTAAAATCTGGTAAAACCATAATTGGTTGCTCAGTGATCTTCTTCTTCAGCAAATTAAAGCTCTCCTCTGCTTCCTCTGTCCAGTGAAAAGATTTGTGTTGTTTCTTCACCGTATCCATCATCGGTGCGCTAATTCCACTGAAGTTTCAGATGAATTTCCTGTAGAAGCTAGCCAGACCATGGAAGCTTCGAACTTCAAATATGCTTTTCGACGATGGCCAATTCTTAATCACATTTACCTTTTTTGGATCCATTTTCAATTCATTTGTAGAGATAACAAAACCCAAATAAATGAGTTATGTCCTCATAAATGACGATTTCTTCATATTGATTAGTAATTTCTCTTGCTGTAACCTCCTCATAACTGCAACTAAATGCTTTAAGTGTTCTGCTTCTATTTTGCTGAAAATTAATATATCATCAAGATATACAATGACGAATTTCCCAATAAAATCCTTCAGGACTTCGTTCATCAACCTCATGAAAGTACTGGGTGCATTCGTTAAGCCAAATGGAATGAAAATCCATTCATACAACCCTTCATTTTTCTTGAATGATGTCTTCCATTCATCACCTTCTCTCATTATAATCTGATGATATCTGCTTTTCAAATCAAGTTTTGAAAAAAACTTTGCTCCACTCAAGCAATCCATCAAGTCGTCCATCCTTTACAATGGGAACCTATACCTGATGGTAATTTTTTTGATTGCCCATGAGTCTGTACACATTCTCTAGCCATCGTCCTTTCTTGGGCAGAGCACTGTCGGAACAACGCATGGACTCAAGCTCTCTCGAATCAATCCTTTGTCTATTAAGTCCCGGACTTGTCTCCTAATTTCTCCATTTTCCTACGACATCAACCTGTATGATGTTTTGTTCAGAAACCGAGCTATAGGTATAAGATTGATATGATGGCTTATACTCTTGATAGGTGGCAACGAACAAGGTCGTTCGTCCACTACTATATCAACAAATTCTTCCAGCAACTCCTGGATTTCTTTGGGTAGATCATATATCCTAGTGTTGTTCATAACAATTATGGGCTTCCTGACCACAATGAATTGTGTGTCTTCCTTCTTCTTAACCTCCTTAAGAAGTTTCTTCCCAGTCATGAGAAGTATAGTGTTACTTATTTCCGTTTTCACCTCTTGGTTCTTAATCGGCAGTAACATATGCATCCTACCACTTTTCTCCATGGTGTACGTGTTTTTTCTCCCATCATGCACCACATTTCTGTCATATTTCCATGGTCTACCTAGAAATAGATGACAAACATCCTTGGGAATGACATCACATAATATCTTATCTTTATATCCTCCTATTTTAAATTCGACTGAAAACTGTTTAGTGACATTCACCTGATGTCCCTATTGTAGCCACGAAACTCTGTATGGGCTTGGATGCGCAATAGTCTCCAGCTCCAATTTTTCTATCATCTTTGTAGATACGAAATTATCTGTGCTAGCACTATCCACTATGACCTTGCATACCTTGTCTTTGGTTTTTCAAGCAGTCCGAAACAGACTGTTTCTTTGGGTTGGTTTCTCTGGCCCCTTTTCTGGTTTCAAGAGAACTTTCCTCATCATTAAGGATCTTCCGCACTCAGCATCCTCTGCCTCAACATTTCGTCCTTGAGATTCGGTAATGTGAGTTTCACCACCATCTTTCTTCCTATCTAGACACATAGGATTTATGTCTGATTTTTCCATAGACAAAGCATTTCACTTCACCTCCTCTTCCTCTTCCTCTTCCTCTGGCTCGAGGAAAAGTATTTTTATCAACATACTACCTTCCCTATGAGCTTCCTCCTCTCTCAGGTTGAGGTTGAAGTTTCTTCCCCTCTTCTTTATGTCTCTGAATTCTATCTCGAGCAATCATCTTGCCTTCGCTTTGATTTCTGCCTTGACTTCTTTGACCTTGCTTTTGGCTCAACTTCTCTTCATCTTTCAAAGCCATCTGATAAGCATCTTCTACGGTTCAGATGATCACCATGCTCATCTCTTCCTGAATGTCATACCGTAGACCATTCATATACCTGGCATCTTTCTCATCATCGCTTTCCCGATGACCTTTTCTAATGTTTATCCTGTAGAATTCTTCAGTGTACTCTTTCACTGACATCAGCTTCGATCTCAAATTTTGCATCCTTCGAAACAGATTGATTTGATAATCCCTCGGTATAAACTTGGTTTTCATTTTTGCAACCATTCTATCCCAGCTTTTGATTTTCTGCATTCCTTTGCAGCGTCTGTCAGCCTGTAGTTCGTCCCACCACAGTGATGCATGCCCTTTAAGTTTGGTAATAGCATGTTTGACTTTATTATCTTCCTCGACATCCTCATAGTCTAAGTATTTGTCTAGAGCTCTAATCTAGTCTAGAAGCTCTTCAACATCTAAATTTTCTTCATACATGTGAATGTCCATTTTTGCTCTGGCACCTATCCTTGCAACAACCCTTAATAGGCGTTCTTTTGCAGCATCTTTGATGGAAACTTCTTCTCCTTCATTTCCATCTTCATTTTCACTTTCAGCCTCACTGATATCCCCAGTGTCAACTGTGCGCCTTTTTTTTGTCTCCATAGCATCAAGCCTGGCATGTAATTCACACATTTCTCTTTCCACTGCTGAATCAGGCATTGCCCTTTCTCTTATTCTCGGTGGCATGGTTGTAAAATTACTCCTTCTTCTCTCTGCTACAGAAAGCAAAGAATTTGTTTTGGGCTCTGATACCACAACTGGTGCAGACCTCCTGCCCTCAGGCCAAGATCCGCGTAGGATCTTCTCTTCAGCCACAACAAGGGTTAACTAAGCCCTTTATTTAATCCCATAAAGGATTTCGAGTTTAGTGACTTGAGAGAACAACTAATGGTCATTCCTCTCCCTCTATGATTACTTGACTCTGAAATTTCACTTTCTACAAGATCGACGGCTGCGAGCCTCCCCTGATCCGATGGTCTAGATATTTTTGGGGTTTCGTGAACCGGGAGTTCATGACTCTCGACTCTGAAATCACTTGTCGCTCCAATCCCCGAATTCCCGAAATGCAAGTTCGCGCAAGATCTGACAACTCTTGCTGGATTGGATCCAATGGCCAGTATCTCTCCTGAGCTTATGGGTGATTGGAAAGACACTTGCCTTAACACCGTTACTTCTTTAGAAGATCCAATGGCTCTCATGTCTTCAGCGCTTCTCCACTAAGTGTTTCCGCCATTCGACTCCACACTTGAAAATCCCTTTCACGATTCGGGAATTAGAGTGACCAAATATTTTGGCTTACACTCCAAACTTCCGAACCCCGAATTCCCGAAATGATCTAACGACTTAAAATGACCACAATCAACGATCCATATTGATCCTTGATATCAGGGTGGTGGGTTCGTCCAACTCCTAACCACCTTATAGCTCCTCTGGATCCTACGGTCCTCGTGATTTCGTGAGTTATCCACAGAGAATTTTGACCGCTTGATTCAATCTTCAATGACTTATGCTCAGACGACTCGGTGTTCCACTCCCTGAACTTGACTTCTATGAGACGATTTCGACCTTCCTCTCCCTTTGAGTGCTTCAAAGGTTAAATTCATCATGATCTTTTGCTTGTAAACTCAAGCTTCCAAAAGGATCCCTGCACGCACTCCTTGGGGAAAACTTCCAAATAACCTCTGGTTATTTGAGGTTTCGACCCTGTGCACTCTTTGCACCAGTATCCCTTCAACCTTCCCCTTGGTTGATAAGTTCTAAGGCTTCAACTAGCCTTCACACACCTTGCACGACTTTGTGCTTCACCTACACTTTTGCTGGTATGAGAACAACGATATTTCTCCTAATCTTTCTGAGATAAAACTCAAACCCTCATCAATGCACACCTTGCGTACGTTCACTGCACTCCTCGAAGGAATTCTCAGGGAGAGAAACAATTGAAACTCATTCTTCTTCTCTCTTAGACTTCATACATTCAACATGAAATCATACATACAACACAGCATTGAAATAAATGCATAACAGAGAAACAAAATGGATTTAAACCTACCATTCGACTAATGTAAATAGTAAGTGTTATAACACCATGAAAATTGAGTCAAAGCTTCATATATTAACTCAATTGTTCCTGTAC
The DNA here is from genome assembly GCA_032191745.1 of Picea mariana. Lineage (NCBI taxonomy): Eukaryota > Viridiplantae > Streptophyta > Pinopsida > Pinales > Pinaceae > Picea > Picea mariana. Next base: position 62,709 of record JASDQU010014028.1, on the reverse strand, counting down.
ATGGTTTCTCTCTACAACCCTCTACTACAGCTCTACAACTTATGAATTATGAATGATAATGTTTTTATGGTACAAGGGTTGAGGGTGTCTATCATCCATTTTCCCTCCTATGCTTCTACACTGTCTAATCTAACATTCATCTCTACCTACTTGCATTAAACAAACATAAATGTCTATACATCCGGCAGATAGGAACATACGCTCCAAAATCAGTTTAGATCTGCAGCTATAAATGCAACTGCACTTTCTTCCTATCTATTACATTAATGTTCATTCATTAATCTTCAAAACACTTCAAAATCTACATTGACGCTTTTTCAGCTGTCTCCTTTGGTTAGGCGTGTATCCTTGGCTTTATACGATGCTCCTGCATTAGTGCCACTAGGTGGTTTTGAGTAGTGGGTATGTGTCCTAGGGACTTGGAAATGATACACATGTGTTGCTCATTTTGTCAGGGGGTCATAGGGGCGTTAGGAGCCCTCAACCAAAAAATTTAGGGTGTTTTTGGTCTAGACTTTCGTCACTTCAAAATGTTTAAAAATTAATAGGATGTAACAAGTGATTCTTTATGATTTCTCGAGTGCTCTATTGGTCTACCCTCAATGGGGCTTACCTTGAATTCAAGGTCTACTATAGAGTTAATTATTTAGAGTAGATGTGTGTATGAATGAATGCATACATTTCCATTCACTCGAAGAGAGAGGAAGGATTGAAGGATCAAGTCACAAGCACGTGCATGTTCTTGAGCATGTATTTCTTAGCAATGTGTGTGTTTTCTTTCTTAGGAATATGCGCGCTTTCCTGCTCAAGAACGTGTAGACATTCCTGAACACGTGTTTCTTAGGAATACATGCAAGTTCCTAAAAAAATTGAGTTGGAAAGTGTGTGTGGAAATTGAGTGAGCACCAAGGATGTAGGATTAAGGACGCATGCATGTTTCTAGGAATGCACACGTGTTCTTATGTGCAGTGTTCGTTCACAGCCTATTGCGATTTTTTTGTGTGCTTGTTCACACCCCATTAGGAGTTTTTTATCCATCAACTTTTTAGGAGTGTTGTATAGGGTAGACAAATGTAACCACTATTTAAATATTGTGATAGTTTTCACAATTCTAAAATTTATTTGCAACTTTTATTATAATTGTTAATCCATATGTAAATTTCAACCATTCACAAATACAACTCTTTTAATTTACATGTCTTAATTTTATGTATGATATTTAAAAGGTTGTGTGTTTCTTTACCTTGCTATGGATATACTCATTTCAATCTTAATAAAAATCATATTAAATGCTCCCATATATAGTTTAGTAATTAGAACATCATCTCACTTTATTTCAAAAGAATTGTAATATCCTTTAAATTTGGATTTGATTAAGTTTTGCAACATAAATACTTTCTACATTTTAAATAATTGTAATATCTTTTAAATTTGGCTTTCATTAAGTTTTGGAACATAAATACTTTTTACATTTTAAATAATAGTCTAATTTATATAAATAATTTGGATAATTTTTTAAATTTGTCTTTCATTTGTAACATAAATACTTTCTACATTTTAAATAATAGTCTAGTCTAATTTATATAAATAAATTGGATAATTTTTATAAAAATATAAATATTTTGAAAAAGATATTTAAAATATTAATTCATAAATATTAATTAAACTTGTTAATTGATTTTTATAGAATAGTGAATGGTTTAAATACAAATTTGCACTATGAAAAACGATTCTTAGTTACAATTTTTCTTTGTTTAAAAAAAATATGGAAGAATTGCAAAAGAACACATGACCTAAGTTGTAAACGAAAACATATATTCCAAAGAAGTATATGATTGGATATGATTCCCTCAACTTAAAGTTGTTACACAAACTCAATGTTGGACTTTGTAATTGGCCCATTATTGGGCTAAAGAAAAAATAGAACCCTATGAAGTTCATATCGCTGACTTTTAACTTTTGTAAATATTTGTGGTTGGGTGTTGATCATAAAGTCTATTTTGTTTTCCGTGTGCTTAAAGGTCTTTAATTTAACAACCCTTGTACGTCCGTACGTTTTCGTTGAAAGTATTCGATGAGTAAAATTTGTTTTACGTTATTTTTCTCAATCTTTTCCGTCTTCAAGTAAAACGGTCACGTTCGTTTCGTTGACATTGTATCTGAGTTAGTAATTGTCGGAGGAGGAATAAAAGCTGGCCCTTATTTTATTTATCATTCACAGCAGCAACTGACTGAATGAACGTATGGATTGATATTTGTATGCGTTGATATTTGAGGCCAAGTAAGCACTGACACTATTTTTTCGTTGACATATATATGTCTACTTCGTCCGAAGGAAGGACTTATAGAATATGTTCTCGGCTTCCTTCTTCCGAAGGAAGGACTTATAGGATTATAAACTGGGCAGCGCAATAATACAGATAACAGAATGCAATAATATTAGCATAGCTTAGATTTATTTTAATTGGAGATGATATTATGTAAACCTTTACCCTTAAAAGGTTAATTTTCTTTCCAAATATGTTTTATTATTCAAATAATTCTTTTAATCAAGATATTAAACAAACTAATTAAATAATACTAACATAGTATTGAAAATATGCAAACATTAAGAATAATACTAACAAAGTATTGAAAATATGCAAACCGCATAAATTTTTGCAGGTGGATTATTTTGCATTTTTTACAATATAATAAGTGTCGCTGAATAGTTTTGTAGTTATGGTAGGTGAAAAATACAGCAAATGTAAACACTTTCAATTCATGTAATAGTGAGTTAATTTAATTTTTTATTTCATATTTTCATATTTTTATAATTAGAAAATATGACAAATTTTTATTTTTGTTATGAAGCTTGAGATTTAATTATATATATATATTATATACTATATGAATGTCTATAAACATGAGATGATTTACAAATTTTTTAAACATTGATTATCAAGTGTTTTCATTGAAATGAAATTTATCTATATATAATTATAATAAATAAATAAAATATATATATATATATATATATATATATAGTTGTAGTAAGTTTTAATAAGCATTTCAAATTATTAATTAGAACTTCTTGTAACTGTTATTATGTGGATGTATAGGTGTAAACTAAGTGTTTAATTAAATGAAGAAAAATTAAATTTTTCTTTGAAATGATATAAGAGTGTAAACATTGCATGAAATTTTTTTCTTTTAAATTTAAAAGGAGGAATCAAAGACAAACTAAATTTGCATAACTATCTATAAACACAATGAATCTATATAATTTCTAGAATAAAATGAGTATGCCCGAGGATTCTCATTATTGTTGTTTGTTATATATATATATATATATATATATATAAAATTGAAAAGATGGAAATTAATTGGCAAACATTGTTATGAAATTCAGTCTTGGCGTTTAGATGAATAGATATATAAAGAAATAACATAATAGTATTAAAAAAATAATAGTGACAAAATGGATACAAATATAAAAGAAAATAATAATATAAATATTATTAAAAAAAAAACTATTATAATTAGATTACTTAAATTTTTATAGATAATAACATAGAATATACTTTTGTGCAATAAATTGAATGAAAAAAAACGAAGTATGGATGGAAATCTTTCCATTAGCAAAGTAGTAGTTGTTGCAGAAGATAAGGTTATTCTAGTTGTTGTTGTCGTTGTTAGAAAATGGTTTATGATATCTTAGGTTCTATCATTTCTTTAAAGACATATACTTCGTATAACTGATTCGTATAACTGATGGTTCGCATACAGGTCCATGACGGTTTGGGGTCAATGGCCTGTATAAAACAAACTTTTGTTCAACTCTAAAGTAAGGAAACTAAGATATGACTCATTTACAAATTTACTCCTTTAGTTATGGTATTCCAAGGAAACCATCAAATTCAGGTTTCAAATATTCTATTGGAACGTTTTTATATTCTATACAGTTTATATTATTATCAAGTCTTTCCCCTTGCTTGACGGTTATGGTATTCCAAGGAACCCATCAAATTCAGGTTTCAAATATTCTATTGGAACGTTTTTATATTCACACAATTTATATTATTATCAAGTCTTTCTCACAATTTATTATTATGACTCATTTAAAGTAAGGAAACTAAGATATGACTCATTTACAAATTTACTCCTTTAGTTATGGTATTCCAAGGAAACCATCAAATTCAGGTTTCAAATATTCTATTGGAACGTTTTTATATTCTATACAGTTTATATTATTATCAAGTCTTTCCCCTTGCTTGACGGTTATGGTATTCCAAGGAACCCATCAAATTCAGGTTTCAAATATTCTATTGGAACGTTTTTATATTCACACAATTTATATTATTATCAAGTCTTTCTCACAATTTATTATTATGACTCATTTAAAGTAAGGAAACTAAGATATGACTCATTTACAAATTTACTCCTTTAGTTATGGTATTCCAAGGAAACCATCAAATTCAGGTTTCAAATATTCTATTGGAACGTTTTTATATTCTATACAGTTTATATTATTATCAAGTCTTTCCCCTTGCTTGACGGTTATGGTATTCCAAGGAACCCATCAAATTCAGGTTTCAAATATTCTATTGGAACGTTTTTATATTCACACAATTTATATTATTATCAAGTCTTTCTCCTTGCTTGACGGTTAAACTTGTTTCCATGGATATACGCAGAGGTACTTTGGCTTTGAATGAATACGTTTCCACTAGCAATGTATTGGATGGCCGTTCATTCTCCAAAGTAAGAATAATTTATACACAAAATCTGAAAACTTATTTAGCTTTGCTTCTTACCAGTCATATTTATGTTTAACAAATTTTATTTATGGGTTTACATAAGTTTCAATCAAACCCATGAACGATGTCGAGATAAAGTAGCCTCTATTTCCAGGTTTGCATCCTGGTGAATACCATGTCTACCCTTCATAGTCCCTACTCGACTCAAAAGATGAGAATATCAATATGAGTGTAGGGTATAGTTACAGGTAAAGTAACATTGTAAACTTCTCTTTGAAAGCATATACAACCTCTCTCTAAATACTCTCACAACCAAGTTACGGATTTTTAATTTAGTTTTACTGAAATACAGTGAAGGGATAGTATAGGGCTTGGTATGGATGATACCCATTTTATATATAATTGTTATTTTATTATATAGTTATCAAATAATGCTTACTCACAGGTCGAGGGTTTCATATGGCATAAACTACTTCTGTAAATTTTTATTACTCTTATCTGATGCCAAGACTCCATGATCGTTGGCTCTAGGGTATCTTTTAAACATAAACCCTACATTTTTAAAGTTAAACTCTGTTTGTGTATTCCAGTTTATGGTTTCATGCATGTTTTACTCACTATATATATATTCTTTTGTTTCTTTAAAACATTAAAACTAAAAAGAAATAATTAGATAGAACAATATAAAATAAAGCCTACTACCTCTCAACTATGTATACTAAAAAAAAATGAATTCTTTATATTCTTCTCTGCAATATTTATATGTAATAATCTATTTACATGATTAAAAATGTACAGGTTATTCTATGATTTTTATTATTTGTCATTGCAATGTTTGTAAATAATAGTTTCATTCAAAAATAAAAGAACATTCCATATACATATTTTTTGTTCCAATCAAATTCAATAATAAAGAATACAAAAATTCATATACATGATTGTAATAAGGACTACAACATTTTAATTTATTGGATATTGTAAATATTTATCAATTTGAATAAAATAAATAAGATTAAAGAAATGAAGCATATATGTGCTTGCTTCAATAATTTGGAAACAAATTGAGTAGAGAACCGCTTTCTCCTAACCATATACATGAAAAACCAATATTACTTGTTCCTTGTCACCTCCTACCATAAATCTTTTTTCCCTAGGGACTGAAAGTTTGATTCTTTCTCAAAACCATGAAACTCAATCTCCTCACAAGTACTCATTAGCAACCTCCTCCCTCATAACATACTTATTTATAATAACTTCCCTAGCATTCCACACCTTTGGGTGTGGGGTTACACTTGTCCCATGGACAATAATCACTTTGGATATTTGTATCCCTTTTCACTTACCCATGGAATAAAGATTTACTCTTTGTAATTGGATTCTCTAATCAATTTGTTTCCTTTTAACTAAAATAAATTTAGAATATATATTACAAAAATATTCATCATCAATGTATATGATTATATAATTTGCACAATAGTGTTTTCCAATTCTTCCACATCATAAACTTATAAAAAATTAAAATGTTTAAATGTTTGTAAACTAAGGGTCATTACACACTCACCCCCAATCTCTCCGTCTATCCATCCCTTTCTCTATTCTCTCCTTTTCCCTCTCTCTCTCTCTCCTTTCCTCCCACCCTCTCTCTCTCTCTCACCCTCTCTCTCTTTCGCTCCCCCTCTACCCATCTCTCCCTCCCTCCATATTCACTTCTCTCTCTCTCTCTCTCGATTGATTTCTCTCTCCTCCTCTCTCCTTCCCTCTCTATGTCCCCCTAACTCTTGCCCTTGTCCTTTCTCTTTTTACCTCTTTCTTTGTATCCCTCTCTCTCTCTCTCTACCCTATTTTCTCTCACCCAATATCTATCCACATTCCTCCCTCTATTTCTCTATCTCTCCCCCCTATTCTCCCTCTCCCTTTCTCCCTCCCCTTCTTTATCTATGTTTCCCTCTCTCTATCTCTAAATTTTTCTCTCTATATCTCCCTATCTATACCTATCTCCCCACAACTCTCCCCCCCTCTCATTCTCTTTAGCCCTATCCCTCCCTCCATATCTCTCTCCCTCATCCCTCCCTCCATATCTCTCTCCCTCTCTCTGTTCCTCTCTCCCTCTCCCTCTCCCTTTGACTCTCTACCTCTCTCTCACTCTCCCTCCCTCCCCATATCATCCCCTACCTATTCACCTTCCTCCCTTTCAATCCTTATCTATCCATTCCTCACTCCACCTCGCATCTATCCCTTCCTCTCTCCCTCTATAAATCCTCCCTCCCTCTCTCTCTCTCAAAATGTATCTTCTCCCCCCCTTTGTCTCTCCCCCAACTCTCCCCCCCCCCTGTTTATTTACCCATGTCTCTCTCTTTGCCCCACTCCCTCTCTCCAGCTTCCTCCCTCTCCCACAATAAATCCCTCACTTAATGCCCCCTCTCTACCTCTCTCTATCCCTCTCTCTCTCTCTATCCTTACCTCTTTCTTTCTCTTCTTAACTATCTCCCTCTCTTCCTCCATCCTCCACTCTCTCTCCCTCCCTCCCTCTCTTCCTCCCTCCTCCACTCTCTCTCCCTCCCTCCCTCTCGCTCCCTCCCTCCCTCTCTCTCTCTCTCTCCCTCTCCCTTTTCTTATCCCCTCTCTCCCTCCCTTCCTCTCCCACCCTCTCTATCTCAAGATTGATGCCTACTTCTCTAAAAACTCCAATCCTACAAAAATGATCACTAATAGGTAAAAGATATAGTTGGGAGGTAATACATCTTGCTTCAGGGTTCAATATTTAATTTTTTTTCAAGTTGTTGTTTATGGCCTTAGATTCCCGAGTTCAAGATGTTGTTTGTTGGCCCTACTTGTGGGTGGGGACGTAGGTGCCACTATTTCGTTTTGAGTACTAGGTATGTGTCCTAGATACTTGGAAATGATACGAAGGTGTTGTTCATTTTGTTGGGTGGTCATAGGGGGGTTAGGAGCCCTCAACCAAAACATTTATAGTGTTTTTGGTCTAGACTTTGGTCACTTCAAAATGTTTAAAACTTAATAGGATCTAACAAGTGATTCTTTATGATTTATCGAGTGCTCTATTGGTCTACCCTCAATGGGGCTTACCCTGACTCCAGGGTCTACTATAAAGTTAGATATTCAGAGTAGATTTGTGTATGAATGAACGTATACATTTCCATTGACCCGAAGACAAAGGAAGGATTGAAGGAACTAGGCACAAGAACGTGCATGTGTTCTTTCTTGGGAATGCACATGTTTGTGTGAGCTTCTACTCAAGAATGCACATGCATTCCTAAGCATATGCATATCTCAGGAACATGTGCATGTTCTTGAGCATGTATTTCTCAGCAATGTGCATGTGTTCTTTCTTAGGAACGTATGCACTTTCCTCCTCAAGAACATGTGCACATTTGTGAACATTAGTTTCTTAGGAACACACGCAATTTCCTAAAAAATATGAGTTGGAAAGTGTGTGTGGAGTGAGCATGAGGGATGTAGGATTAAGAACACATATGTGTTTCTAGGAATGCACATGTGTTCCTCTATGCACATGTTTGCTCACACCCCATTGCAAGTTTTTTGTGTGCAATTGTTCATTCATATTCCATTTCATTCATATTCCATTAACAATTTTTTGTCGATCAACGTTTTACCACTGCCAGTATAGGGTAGACAAATATAAGCACTATTTAGATATTGTGCTAGTTTTCACAATTCTAAAATTTATTTGCAACTTTCATTACAATTGTTGATCCATATATAAATTTCAACCATCCACAATTATAACTCTTTTAATCTACATGTCTTAATTACATGTATGATATTAAAAAGGTTTTTTGTTTCTTTATCTTGCTATATACTCATTTCAATCTCAATAATATTCATATTAAATACTACTTTATTTATAGTTTAGTAATTAGAGCATCATCTCAGTTTGTTTTAAAAGAATTGTAATATCCTTTAAATTTGGCTTTTATTAAGTTTTGGAACATAAATGCTTTCTACATTTTAAGTAATATTCTAATTTATATAAATATCTTAAATAGTTTTTATAAAAATATAAAGATTTTGAAAAAAAATATTTAAAATATTAATTTATAATTATTAATTAAACTTAAAATATTGTTAATTGATTTTATAAAATAGTAAATGGTTTAAATACACATTTGCATTATGAAAGACGATTCTTAGTTACCATTTTTTCTTTGTTTTAAAAAAAAAAAATGGAAAAATAGCAAAAAATCACATGACTGAGCTAAGTTGTAAACCAAAACATATATTAAACATATATTCCAAAGAAGTATATGATTGGATATGATTCCCTCAACTAAAAGTTGTTACACAAACTCAATGTTTGACTTTGTAATTTGCCCCATGATTCGGCAAAACAAAAATAGAACCCTATGAAGTTCATATCGCTGACTTTTAACTTTTGAAGATATTTGTAGTTTGGTGTTGATCATAAAGTCTATTTTGTTTTCCGTGTGCTTAAAGGTCTTTAATTTAACAACCCTTGTACGTCCGTACGTTTTCGTTGAAAGTATTGGATGCGTAAAATTTGTTTTACGTTATTTTTTCAATCTTTTCCGTCTTCAAGTAACACGGTGACGTTCGTTTCATTGACATTGTATCTGAGTTAGTAATTGTCGGAGGAGGAATAAAAGCTGGCCCTCATTTTATTTATCATTTTAGAATACGTTATCGGCTTACTTCGTCCGAAGGAAGGACTTATAGGATTATATGCCGAACAACAGCCTTCTCGCTGTTCGTGGCCAAGAAGGTAGGTAATACGTGGAGTACCCACTCCCACTTTAATTTTAATTCTACTCAACTCTGCAACCTAGCCCCATTAATACAGGTGTGTCTTCTATAAATATATAAACTGTGCAGTGCAATAATACACCTAACAGAATACTTTAATATTAGCATAGCATAAATTCATTTTAATCTGGAGATGATATTATGCACACCTTTACAGTAAAGTTTGAAGCTTAATTTTCTTTTCAAATATGTTTTATTATTCAAATAATTTTTTAATCAAGATATTAAACAAACTAATTAAATAATACACCTAACAGAATACTTTAATATTAGCATAGCATAAATTCATTTTAATCTGGAGATGATATTATGCACACCTTTACATTAAAGTTTGAAGCTTAATTTTCTTTCCAAATATGTTTTATTATTCAAATAATTTTTTAATCAAGATATTAAACAAACTAATTAAATAATACTAACCTAGTATTGAAAATATGTAAACATTAAGAATAATACATTGAAAATATGGAAACTTTAGGCATAAATGTTTGTAGGTTGATTATTTTGCAATTTTTTTGGAGTACAATACAATATAATAAGTTTCACTGAATAGTTTTGTAGTTATGATAGGTGAAAAATACAGTAAATGTTGAACACTTTCACTTTAAGTAGAGTTAATTTAATTTTTTATTCCATATTTTCATAGTGAAAAAATATAACCAATTTTTCTATTTGTTCTAAACCTTGCTACTTAATTATATATATTTGATATAAGATATGAATGGCGATTAAATATG
>JASDQU010014028.1:15707-26411 GCA_032191745.1 Picea mariana | reverse complement strand
CCTTTGAATTGAACACCATCCTCAGTGTTCCAATATTATCATATCTGGAATAGGAATGGATATGCCTTTCTCATGGATTCCTCCATTTCCCAAGTTTCCTACTATATGGCTCGTTTCTGTAACATAATTTCATTTCGGTCGAGAACAGGTAGTGGTTCCACCTGAAGTGAATCACATTCCAATTTGCAACATGAGTTATATCCTGTAGAATTTTTTTTGATATTGAAACATGAAATATATTGTGAACATTTAAAATGGTTGGAACTACAAGCTGATAGGTCAGTGGTCCTATTCTTCCGATCACTTGAAATGGCCTACAATACCATGGTGCCAACTTGATACTTTTTCCTAATTTCAATGCACTATTTTTGGGTCTAACTTTAAGATAAACATGATCACCTATATTAAATTATGCATGTGTTTTTTTTTAATTTGCAAAGTTATTTTTTCTATCATGTGAACTTTTAAGGTTTTGTTTTGTTTTTTGAACAATTGTTTCCATTTCTTTTAACATAATTGGGCCCAAAATAATTCTGTCAACTAGGTTGTCTTAGCAGAAAATTGTTCAACAGTTTCTGCAATACATTACCTCAAAGGGAATCATCATTAAAGAAGTATGATAACGATTATTGTATGAAAATTCAACCAAGTGAAGGTAATATTTCCACTTTGTGGGATAGTCCATCGCATACATTCACAACATATCCTCTAAAATTTGGTTGACTCTTTCATTTTCACGATCAGTTTGAGGATGATATGCAGTATTAAAATTTAACTCAGTATCCAAACCACTAAACAATGTCTTCCATAAACTTGAGGTGAATTTAGTGTCTGTGTTTGAAATTATATACTTTGGTATACCATGCATCCTAAATATTTATTTCATGAATATCTCAATAATATTTATAGCCTTATGAATTGATTTCACTGGAATCAAGTGTGCATCTTTAGTAACTTTGTCTAATGGAATCATTTTGTTTCTTAGTTTATAATCCATGTTGATTACTTCCCATTTCCATTGAGGGATGGGTATTGGCTGCAATTCAGCCGGGTTTGGATTCTCATATTAAGTTGTTGGCACTCAAGGCATCTAGAAAGATATTTGACTACTTTAGTTTTGGCATATAGTATTTTGGTATCTTGGGTAACCTCAATAAAGTTTCTTATGTACTTCACCCAATATTTAATTTTTTAATTTTTCTCTCTTTGGAATATAAATTTTGTCTTTATACTTCACTAAACCATCTTGATTATGTCTAAATTTTGATTCTTCTTCAACTCAATCATTATTCTGTAATTTTTCATGTAATTTCTTATAAATTTCATCATTTTATGTTGTTTTGAAGGGAGTTTTGAAGATGAGGGCACACTTTCGAGAGGAGGGAGTTTTGAAGATGAGGGCACACTTTCCAGAGGAGTGCACACTAGCCAAAGGATGGAGTGCTTGGTAGAGGAGGGCACACTTGGATGAGGAGGGTGCACTATCCAAACGAGGGTGCAATAGTGAGAGGAGGGTGAATTATCCAAAGGAGGGATCAATAACCAAAGGAGAGTGCATTGGAAACTAGGGCGCATTTTAGGAGCTAGGAAATGTTGTGGTAGAAACAACAATAGACAAAAAAAACCCTAAACCAAGAACAAGAGAGAAAATGAGAAAAAAGAGAATTTGCTTAAAAAATAAGACAACGCTTCTATTAGTTCATAGGATCACCTTTTATAGAGAAGGGACCTACTTATTTTGCATATATAATATTATTCTAATTAAAAAAGAAAATAAACTCTACTCTATTACATTGTCCCTTGTTTTATTAAAGGGGTTATAAAGAAGACTAGCTTCCTTATGGCCCGATTCCTCCTTGTTTAGAGCTTGAAACATCCTTGTTTCATCTAGCACATGGGGAAACACACGTTGGACCATTTATGTTGTCATCCACTTTTCTTGTGTCTGGGTTTCTGCCTTGTGTTCTAGAAGGTAATAAATATCTTATCTTTGTCGATTAGAGTGGTGCTTGGTATGGAGAATGGTATCTTGTAATAGGGGAAATTGAAAATATGGAATGTTGTCCATGGGATGAGTGACGGTGACACGCTCATCCAAGAGTGGTGGCTAAAATACCTTCAGATTGTTGACATTGGTGACATTGTGTATGCCTAGCTAAGAAGGGAGGTCCAATCGATAGGCATTTTCTCCAATGCATTCCAGAATTGTATAAGAGCCATAGTTGAGAGGATCAAGTTTATGATGCTGACCTTTGAAATGTTGTTTTTCTAATCGTAACCAGACACAGTCCCCAGGTTGAAATAAAATAGGTGTATGATTCTTATCATTCCTTTTCTTTTCTCTTGCTTGAGCATATTTCAAAGCTTCAAGTACTTGACTTTTGCGGTGTGCAATTTGTTGAAGGAATTGATGGGATCATCTTTGTTCTCTTTGTTGGTGATATGTGCCTTGTGGATCGAGAGTGAGAGGCAGCTCTGCTAGAGAAGTGGGTTGAAAAAAAAAAAACTTCAAAAGGAGAGAAGTTAGTAGTTGAGTCTGTGGCCTTGTTGTACCTATGTTGCAGAATATGTAAATAAGTATCTCATTTTTTTTTACACACGAAATGAGTGCATAGATAATGTACCAACACATGATTTACTAACATTTTTTTTCCATCTGTTTGAGGATGGAAGGCGGTGGAGAACTTAAGATCACAACCAAATAGCACCCATAGTGTCCTCCAAAAAGAGCTTAGGAATCGTGACTCCCTATCCAAAATGATAGTTCCAGGTAGACCAAAATGAGTCGATACATGTTGAAAATATAATTTTGTTTTTCGAGCAGCTGTAGTAGTCTTGGTGCAAGAAATGAAAAAGGACATTTTGGAAAATGGACATACCATGTAGAGGTTGCTTCTAGTGGTGGAAAACCTCTACATGGAGAAGTTTTAGAAAAAATCCTTTGAATCATACCCCCTAAAAACATCTAGATGGAAAATCTTTGTTGATGATACGAATGTCAAGTGACCTCATGGCAATGAAGAACTGAACAAATTCTTTGAGAACCTCAATGGAATTTCTTAGAACATCAAATTCACCATGGAACTAGAGGAAAACAATAGCATACCCTTTCTAGATGTACTTATGACTAGGAAATAGGATAGTACACTTGGAAACAATGTCTTCAAGAAGAAAAATCGCACAGACAACTACCTACATGTCGAATATCACCACCATCCCTCTCAAAATATGGGGATTCTGAATACCATGGCCATATGGGAAAAACGAATTTTCGACAAGGAACATCTTAAAGAGGAAATATACCACTTAACTAAGGTCTTCAAGAACATTGGAAATAGAGATAGACACATCAAAAAGGAATTAGATAAGAAGGATAGAAGGACTCTAACCCAGAGTGCTGAAACCTCCAACAGAAAGGATTTTCTTCCCTACATTTAGGGTGTCACAGACAAGATTGAAAAGGTCTTAAAAAGAAAATAAATTATGACATATTTCAAACCCGTAATTACTATGAGACAAAGAATGAAGTTCGCAAAGGACCCTATAGACCACCAACAATGGAAAGGCATCTAGAAGGTCTCTTGTTTCTGTGGGAGATGTTACATTGGTGAAACATGATGATCGTTCCAGGTAAGGATTAAGAAACATGAACCAGGCATTAGAAATGATTGTACTCACACTTCTTCCTTGGAAGAACACTCCCTTAAAACCAAACATCATGTATGCCTCGAGGATACCAAGATACTAGCAAGAGAGGACCACTACTACAAAATACACTTAAGATAATCTCTAGAAATAATCAAGCACCCCAACAATATGAGCAGATACAATGGCCTCGAGGTAAGTACCTTTTGGCACCCATTAATCAACCAACTAAGGGACCCTCATAGATCAAGTTGGAACAATCATGTATGACACCTACCTCTGTCTTTTCTTTGCATGTTTATGTTGTCTTTATGAATTAGTTCATAGGTTTAAAGGTCTAACTAAGTTACTCTTATCACTACTATCAAATATTATTTATAAAACCTTGTTACTACATATATTATTACTTAAGATCTATATATCCTAATCATATAAATCCTAAATAAACCCTAAGAATAAAAATCCTCCTACTACATATATTAATGGTACTATGTATCCTAATCATACAAAACCTTGTTACTATATATATTAATACTTAGTTTTTATTTTCCTAATATTTCAAAACCTATGTTTTTATATATATACTGTTATCAATACTTGGAATTAGTTATGATATACATGCTTAGGTTATTATTAATTATTATCGTTTGTTTTTATTATTTTTTGTTTTTAGTTTTTGTCTAGGTCTTAAATTAGGGTTTATTATAGCTAACATGCTTAAATTCTGAAAATCATCATGCATCTTAAGTATTGATTGAGTAGATCAACAAGATTTCATATTTGATGATTAGTCCTAATGATGAATCTTCATTCATATTCGAAATGTCGATGAAAAAATGACACAAACTGTGGAATATCCGAAAAATATCCTTGAAACCCCTCACCACAAAAATTTGAAAACAACGATAAGTCTCTAGTACGTCTCATATATCAAGATTCTCCGCTATCCACCGACCATATCTCCCTGCTAAAGAAAGTACCTGAAAGGGAAAATACCAACATGATCTTCCCCTAGAACCTATCTGCAACTTCCTCAACCTTCGTTGTTGATGCATGTTTCCTTCTTTCTCCTCCCCTCTTGTGTGGACAATATGAAGCATAATTCCCAAAAACATGACACTCAAAACACATAGTCTTACTCAGATCCTTCTTCCATCTCAGCTCTGGAGATGCTTCCCTCTCAGGAGAAGTTCTTATCTCTTACAGACCTCTTATATCTAGAGAATCCATTCTTCCCTTCCTAGTGTGGGATGAAAGGGCCTGGTTCTCATCACTACTACTCTTTACCACACCATCCATATCATCTCTCGATACTAATCGGGTCTCCTCATGGATACACTATTTCCATGTTATATCAAAGTCTAGAAACTTGTCTCATGCACAAATCCCCTGTGTAAATGGTTCCCAAGACCTGGGAAGACCTCTCAATGCTACATTTACCAAATCAACATCCTTAATTATATCACCAATAGCTTTGAGTTGATCTTGGATATGAGTAATATTCATAATATAGTTGAAAATTGCGTCTTCACTGGTTATCCCGACAATTTGAAGTGGATTATTTAAGTGTAACATCTTTCCAATATTCTTGTTTTGGTAAATACCCACCAAATCATCATACATATCATTGGCATTTTATTTCTTGTAAATGTGAGGAATGAAGTGGTCCTTCATGGACTCTAGCAATACCTTCTTGGCCTTCATTCCCTTCTTCTTGTGAGCTATCAAATCATGTGGATCGATAGGAGTTACAACCACATTCTCAACATAATAATTGATGTTATTCTCTTCCAACAGAAGGAAAACCCTTGCCTTCCAATCCCATAAGTGGGTTTCCCCTTCCAGCCTATCCTCAATTTTCAGTATATTCACCATCTTGACCTACCTGTAACAAGAACAAGAATAAAAACAAGTACAACACTCTTCCGGTGTTGTAGCCAACAAGGTATCTCAATATGATCCCCTTCTCTTCGAATACCAATATTTGATACCATGTCAATTTTCACATGAAAATCTATGTGAGTAATTTCATAACTGAAAATTGCTTCTTAGTGATCTAACTATTACTCAACAACTTTACACTAAAATTATTGACTGAAAATATGTGTAGAGGAAACAACAAGATCATAGATGAATCATCGATACATAAGAAAAACAATATTTTTGTTCTACGACTTTATCCAATTCTCCAAATCGGAGGACCAAAACCAATCCTCTCAAGGTCACCAAAATTAGGCCAAAACTATTCCTCTAAAAAATCACCAAATATGACGATAACCTTGTCCTCCAATATTCAAAAAAGAAAACCAAACCTCAGCAATATTATGGAAATATCTTCTACCTAGGAATCTATTGTAGATCACCTGTATGACCTGTTGACTTCACCTATCAAACTATACAAATCTATACGTGCCCAGAAAAATTAGATACATGATTCATCAACTAGAAACCCACATACATACATTGTTTTCTCCATTGCAAATCACATGTACCCTATATTATATTTGTCCTTATGTAATCTATGTATATATGTGCTTCGTCCTTGTGCAAACCATGTATTTTATGAAAACTTTTCTCCACACGTGTGACCTTATTCTCCTCTCTCTTTAGGGCCAGATTCACGACCTTGTAGAATTTCCCTTTGCTCAGATCACCAATCCTCCTTTAAACAACTGTAGAATCATTTATTCCAACTCCATTCGTCCATAATGATGATGTAATGGCATAATGACATCTCTCCTTTATATAGTATTCCAATGAGTGAGTTTAGGAGCCCTTCCTAAAATAAAAAATTAATTAGAATATTTTAGTCATCTTTGTGGGTGTCGCACCCCCACACAAGCCAAAAAATCCCATCAACTTTCCCTTGAGGCTCTAGCCTCATTTCTAGCCCAATTTAAGTGAAACAAACGTAAAAATTGGTTCCGACAAAATTGTCCACTTGCCCATCACCTTGGCCTCTATTGGGAATACCTTCCTACGCTACAAAAAATAAACAAAATTTGTCCATTTGGAATTGGAATTGTTAGTTGTGTCTTCTTGTGTAATATCAAAACATTTTTTTCCAATTGGAATTGGAATTTCTAGTTGTGTCTTCTTGTGTAATACCAAGACAAGCTTTTCCAATTGGAATTGTTAGTTGTGTCTTCTCGCATAATACGTCCAAGACAATTTTTTCCAATTGGAATTGGAATTGTTAGTTTTTTCTTCTTGTGTAATACCAAGAATATTTTTTCCAATTGGAACTCGAATTGTTCGTTGTGTATTATTCTCTAATACCAAGACAAATTTGTGTAATTGGAATTGGAATTATTATTTGTGTCTTCTTGTGTAATACTAAGATAAATTTGTGGTGGTGTTATTGGAAGCTAATTTTTCTCTTTAAACATGGGGATCCTATGGAATCGAGGTAGAAATTCCTCGAGGAAATAAATAACCATTGAAAATGTAAATGAAGAAAGAAAAAAGGTAAAGTTACATGTGTCAAAACATAGTATTTTAGAATATGGAAATCCAATTTATAACAGAATAGATGACGATGTTGTTTCTCCTTGATCATGTAATGCCCTCCTTGTTACGACAACAAATCTGAAAATAAGTGCAATTTTTTTTTTAAGGTGTGTGCGCGCATGTAGAAGTACCAAACACACTTGACTCTACGTTGCCACTCGAAAACCAACAAGACGCAACCACGATGTTTAGCACAAGAAGACTGAAGGCACAAAACGAGTAACTACAACAATATATGACCATAGGCATAAGGCGCACAACACGAACATTAAGACATACTGGGGGTGCACAATAAGAACACAGAGGGAAGAATCCATGGTGTTAGGGTTACTATTTCTACACAGGAAAGCAGGGCGTTTAGTCTTATGTCTTCTCGAAAGAAGATTAGACAGGCTCCTGGCCGACTGCTTAGGTAGAAACTAGTAACCCGACCTAGAACAAGATGCAAGCAAGATGAACACAACAAGATGACCCCGACATATCACACTGACAACAAGCAATAAATTCCCCTAGACATAAGGCGTACAACTAGCAGCTGTAAGCAGAAAACGACACCCAGTGTTAAGTACAGTACAGTCACAGATGGAAGAATCCAACAGTAGAGTTTACTATTTCTACACAGAAAAGAAGGGCTTTTAGTCGTATGTATTCTCGAAAGAAGATTAGACAGGCTCCTAGCCGACTGCTCAGGCAGAAACTAATAAATCTTTTAGGGAGTCGCAGTAGTGGAAACTGTGCCTTTAAATAGCCCGAGACTACTGATACGGCTCAGAGTGTGTCGCAAGAGTGGAAACTGTGCCTTTAAACAACCCGAGACTCCTGATACGGCACTGGATTCTTTACACAGAAAAATCACACACACAGACATATATACTAAGGTTACATGGAGATGTCTATATCCCGCCCGACATAAGCAGACCCGCAATACAAGACAACCAAGTACTACAAAATCAAAGACAACCACGACCTCTTCGGGAGACACAAATCAGAAGGATTTCGACATCGACCAACCACTATTGAGACTCAAGAYCTTAATCATAGACCAATTATTCCATTTGAACTCCATTAGTAGACRAGATACCCAGTCCAACCRTAAAAGAATGTAAATTTAAGTAATTRCAGATTCCCCAATTATAATCTTAGTAGTTCAAGGCACTTGGTTCAAGGACCTTATATTTAAAATCATTAATAACTAAAGATTCAATCATATTAAGATGAGTCCACAATGCCATTATTTCTCATAAAATACCTAATACTAAAAATTGCACTTTAATTTATATTGGCATGCATTACCTTTACATAACTCAACGATATAATACAAAGACATTACCCCTTACACATCGCCATGACAATAAATTACAGTGAGGTGCCCAGGGCCATGACACAATGTTACCATAATCTTGCAATTTAGAAAGCAATCGACATTATATGTTGTCTAACCCTAACAGTACTTTTATTTGTTACAAGATCCTTGCTCTTACATAAATCAAATAATATGTTAAAATTGCATTACCCCCATAATGTGCAACCACTACCTAATACCCAAGGAGTCTCCTTCTTAATTGAACACCTAAGCAATTCCTTTTTTAGTTGAAGATACAAAGCAATTCCTACTTAATTGAATGTATAAAAAAATTCTTATTATATTCAATACATAATTAAGCAATTGCATGGTGAAAATATTAACATCTATTGGGTTACACACCCGAATAAAGCAATTGCTAGCTAACTCGAATAACCAAGAATGAAGCAATAAAGCAGTTGTATAATAGCATTTTGTTTTCGTATAAAGAAATTCTTTTTATATTGAATACGTAATAAAGCAATTGCATGGTGAAAATAATAATCATAAAAAGAGCTTAACCCATTCCTACCATTCCTAACAGAATGATAAAGGAACAATAATGGTAAAAATAAATCCATATAGATTAAAATCAATGGGATACATATTGTCATCGAATTGTGGTGAATTTCATGATGAGGTAAATTGGACTAAATAAAGCTTTCATTTCAGAACAAAATCATTGCCATTTAAACAATCGAGGAGAAATCATAAGGATTCAATCAGAAGGGAGCCATTTTATAATTTCATTTGATAATTGTGTTTTACCTTTGTCATTTAATTACAACTAGTAGCATTACAGCAACCCACTTTACGGATTCCCGCTACTGCCCAATAATCGACCCAACGAGATGACAGTAGTAAAAAGAAATGACAGAAATTTTAAAAATGAAATGACAGAATTTCACAAACGAAAGACAGCATATTATAAACGAAATGCCCACCACCGGAATGCCCACTGTAAATCAATAGAACGCCACTGTATAAAAATGCCCAATATAATAACTGCCCACTGTATATAATAAAAATGCCCAATATAAGAATGGCCCCTATATATAAAAACGCCCAATAAATACAAAAGAAAACCCATGGTAAAGATTGTCCACTGAATATAAAAATAAACGCCCATTGTATACAACGCCACTGTATAAAAATGCCCAATATAATAATTGCCCACTGTATATAATAAAAACGCTCAATATAAGAATGGCCCACTATATTAAAAACGCCCAATAACACAAAGAAAACCCACGATAAAGATTTTCCACTGAATATAAAAAGAAACACCCACTGTATAAAAACACACAGAGAACTTATATACATCCACAGAAGTAAAAGCGCCCCCTCCCTGGCAATGTAGAATGCCTTGGATGAATGTTTAAAATGCCCTCGGTGAGATTGAACGCCCACAGAGAGGGATTCGCCCACAGATCATAAAAAAAAAGGCCCATAAACAAATTTAAAATGCACACAGTAAAATCCTTTCCCCCCAAAACGTGTTACTATCATCAACAACAACAACAACGAAATACAAAAATGAAAATTCCAGAATTCCAAATTCATTAACAATTTAACCAAACAAAATTTTCAGAACTACGTCGCAGTAAGCATTCCAAACGAAATTGCCGACGGAGTTTTTCAGTGTCACAATTACAAGGACGATTTGCCATAAACAATTTAACCTTCATCATTCATAGAAACGAATTTGCTGGAACTAGCTCTTTCAGTAACAATTATATAATGACAAAATTGCCAGAACAATCTCACAATAACCATTTACTGAAATGAAATTGCCGACAGAGTTTTTCAGTAACACAATACACAGTGAATTTAGCCGTAGGGGATGGAGGAGAAAAGAAAATTACAAGGCTGGAGGATTACTCAAGGTGACACAGTAGAATTTTGCAGCACATTTAAAAACACAACAATCCGCTGGATGTAAGCAATTAAAGAACAACCATCTAGCCTAACGATAACCAACATCGATTGAAATTAAACATTCATTCATCTAGATTTCCATTATATAAGCAGATCTAATCATAACCTAATGCATTCTACTCTACTAAATGACGCGCATACCTTTTCCCTTTCGACCGCCTCGATTGATGTCCCGTGCTCCTGGCCGCTTCTGCTTGTCGACCGTAGAGAGCTCACCGGTACCTCCCAGCCAATCACTAGGGGTACTCTTCTTCCCCCTTAGCCCCCCG
>JASDQU010014027.1:85875-98173 GCA_032191745.1 Picea mariana | reverse complement strand
GCTAGTTTACTTAGTAAATACGATTACAAGGTGAGGATTATCCTACAATTTTTACCTCATTATACCAGGAATCAAATCTACAGAACCAACATATATTTTCAGCTAGTATACCCAAATGAAAACAACATTCACCCAAAAACAAAATCCAATACAGATGATTCACTTAGAATTAATCTAGAAGTCTTTTGATCAGATATTGAGTTCAACAACATTCAACCAAATTTTCATCCATAGCAATACCCCTAACCAGAATTAACAGGTGCAGTCTATCAGATATGTAACTATATAACATTCATCCAGAGAAGGGATAGAATAACATATCTAAAACAATACGTTGAAAGACAAAGGGAACAACCACGTTCCTCCCAATCATAGAAAAGGGTAGCCAAATCACTTGTCTTGTTCACCCCCTAGCCTGACCATGAATCCATGAGGGCTAACTCAAAAAATCCTCCACAGAAAATTCCTTTTAGTTCAAAAGTCTTCTCCTTGCCTCACACTTAGAAAGTAGTGTTCATAACAACAAGAAATTAGTATTTCTTTTTCCAGCATACTAGGCAGTGTCTTGCCTCCTGACATATGCCATATACCCAAAAAACAAAATTGCCTAGGTCTTTTCCCTGCCTTGGGGAATTTTCGTAGCTCTCCAAATCCCTGATTTTTAGGGGCTACCAATGGCCAAATTCCTGATTTTCCACTTGTAACAATCAGCCCTGAGGTAGTTCCAACATATTCCCCACTCATGGATTCATGGTTAGCTAATTTTAACATGGTTGTTCCATTTGTCCTCCTGCAATAAATGTAAAATATTTTGTTTCATACAAGTGTCATAATCAAGTAGTTAGTTAATTCATATCAGACCTCTGCCAAACAGTCATAATCATTAATTACAATTAACCAAATTCAAAATTCAAAATTTCTATAAATGGTAAAAATTTTCCAAATTCGAATTTGCCAAAAACAAAATAATTTTCCTACGAAATTTCAAATTCAAAAATAATTTGTTTTTTGGGGGATGTCACAACATAGCTGTGGGAGATTTGATGAGCTCCTTCAAGAGGATTTCATAGGCCCTGATCAATCATTTGGATAGAGATGAGGCTAGGGTGTCAAAAATTCCTGAGGGTCCACTGCATGCCCCAGCCGATACTGGTAGCATTCATCGAGAACTTGCAAAGGTCAAGTTTCTCAATTTCTTTGGAGCCACAGATGGCGCAACCATCGAGGCATGGTTGTAGAATATGGAGATTTGTTTTTCACTTCACAAATATATCTCCAACACGAAGGTCTCCATGGAGGTCTTTCAACTGAAGGGGAGCGCTCTTCTATGGTGGAAGACACTTGTGTCGCAATTGAACATGGTCATCGAAGGCATGTCATGGGAAATGTTCGAGGAGAGGTTCTGGGAGAGGTACCTATATGAGGAATTCATTGAGCGTAATCTAAATGAATTCAACTCCTTGCGACAAGGCACCCACATGGTTCCCAAGTACAAGGCCCATTTCATGGAGATTCTACAGTATGGTCCCCACCTCAATACCAAGAAACTTAAGGTCAACAAGTTTGTGTTCGAACTTAATGTCATCATTCATTCAAAGGTGATGATTTTGATGCCTCAAACTTTGCATGATGTTGTGAAGAAGGACCTCATAGCATAGGAGGAGCTCATCAACGGGGGTCAAACATAGACTCTGGTGAGACCGATAGGACCGATGACATTTGGTGCACAACAACATCACACACCAGTTAGAAATCCACCAGGGTATAGAGGTACTCTGAGAGGATCCACTTTTTTTTCACCATGGCGACCCATGCCTCAGAAGTGGATTCCTTATAGAGGACCAAAACACCAACACCAGCGTCAACCGCAACAATAATAGTTTAGTCCTGTTTAGCTGAATAGACCAAGGTTCCAGGCCGGTGGGCCGTCAACTCCTACTTCAAGTACTAGGAATATTGGACCGAAGACCGAGTGTTGGACATGTGGGGAGCCACATTACCAGGCGAGCCGCCCAGTTGAGAGGACCAGACCATCGAGATCAGTCAGGCCCACTACTGTGGGAGATTTAGGCAAGGCCCATAGGATTCATGCAGTGGAGAATAACTACCAGGATGAGAACCATTCTACTATGCTCAAGACGTCACATACCATCTCTGACTAGACCCTTAGTATTTTGATAGATCCAGGTGCTACAGAGATATTTATTTCTGGTGCAATGCTAAAAAGAACTAAGGTATAGGAAGTCAAATAGGATGAGTTTATCTTTGTATAAATGGCTTCGTGAGCCAAACAAAAGGTTGGAGGAAAGGTTACGGGTTGTAGCCTTAACCTAGGATAGTTTTTCATGAAGGCCAACTAGTACGTCATGATCTTAGGATCATATGTCATCGTGATTAGTATGTACTGGTTGGAATTGCATGAGGCGATACTCAACACTAAGATGAAATGGTTGATTTTGGTCAATGATGAGGGACTGATATGTGTGATTGTTGGTAGGAACCAGGGAGTTTCCCTAAGGTTCGTCTCTTCCCTACAGCTATGGAACAACATGTGTAAGGGATGCAAGGTTTACGCGATCCTTGCGTTGAATGAAAAGGGCATGTCGGAAGGCCTAGAAAACCTTCCGGTAGTGAGAGAGTTTCCAGAGTCCTTCCCATAGGAGTTACTAGGATTCCCTCCAAAGAGGGAATTGGAATTTTCCATCGACCTAAAACCGAGAACTAAACCGATAGCAAGAATACCTTATCGGATGTTGACCCCTGAGTTATAGGAGCTGAAAATGCAACTGAAGGATTTTTTGGACCTATTTCTTATACATCCAAGTGTGTCACTATGGGGTGTGCCTGTTATTTTCATACGAAATAAGGATGGGTCATGGAGACTCTGCATTGACTATCATCAATTGAACAAGGAAATGATCAAGAACCAATATACGTTGACAAGCATTGACGATCTGTTTGATCATGTGAAAGGTATGATAGTGTTTTCAAAGATATACTTGAGATTATGGTATCAACAGTTATGGATCAAGGAAAACAACATCGCTAAGATTGTATTTAAGACAAGGTTTGTACATTACGAGTTTACTTTTTTACCATTTGGACTAACAAATGCCCGAGGGGTATTTATGAGTTATGAACAGGATGTTCCATGAATACCTAAACAAGTTCGTCCAAGTATTCATTGACGATATCTTGATATATTATCATACAATGGAGGAGCATGACAATCACTTGCACTTGGTACTACAGTGTTTACAAGAGAACAATTTATTTGGGAAATTGTTGAAATGCTCGTTTTATCAATCAAAGATTCATTATTTAGGGAATGTCATCTTCGACGAAGGAATCACTGTGGATCCAAGGAAGTTAGAGGATATTATGGAATGGTGTGTGTTGCACATTATTTTCATCATCCCTATGACTGTTAATGATGTAAACCTATCTGTTGCCTTCAGAGGGTCAGTGGCCTGAGTTCCTGAAGAAAGAAGAGAGAAGAAATTTTCCTGAGAAAAGAAGTTGCATTTTCCTTTGTAAAAACCCTATTAAAGAGGATTTTCACATGTTTCTATATAGGCAGGGTGCGAGAATGCCTGATTCTCATAGGTTGCACCATAGCTAGGTTTCCAGAGGTTCACAGGTTGCTCTATAGGCAGAGTGTGAGAATGCTTACACGTGGGAAAAACAAGCGTTTTCTCAAATCTTCTAGAAGGAGAAACTTCCATGGTGAGGTGGCATCCGAATGGTTTGGATCTTACTCGCTTTCATGATTTAGCGGGATCATCCTAACCTCCTCACCTTATCCTCTTCAACTTATAAAAGGAGAGGAGCTCTCATGGAGAAAGTTATCTTTTGGGATTGGCTAAGTTGGATTTGGCTTGGAATTATTAGCTTGGTTAGAGTGGTTTTGAGTTTTGCCTTTGTCAAGATAGATTGTGAATACTATCAAATCTATTCTCTCAGAATTCTTGGAGTGAAAGTGTGTGGGGAACAAAGGACAGTTGGAAGGGACCTTACGACATCAAGGCCATGGTTGTAACCTCTCTTTCACATTTAATATGATGCAGTAATATGATTCTTTCCTATAAAGCTTGTTGTGTTTTATTGTATGATTCCTTGATCACATACATAGGTTTATATTGAGTTTATGCTATTACTATCACTTTGATTGGTTGCATTCTTTTGCAGGATCATCATTGTATGAGCATTGGAATGGAGCTAGGATGGAGATGGTGAGAGGAAGTGGTGTTTAAATGGTATGTCACCTATCCCTCTTTAGTTAGTAAATTCAATATCTAAAACTTAAGGAAAGCGCCATGTTCTGGTGTGTTTTGTTCTAGATATAGGTGGATCTAGGGAGATCAGTCAGTGTCCGCACCTACCGATTAGTCTGATAACAGTGTACATCAATGAATGTCCCAGAACTGCGTAGCTTCATGGGTTTAATGGGATACTATCGACATTTCGTCAAGCATTTTTTGAAGATAGAAAATATGATTATGGAGTTGCAGAAGAAGAACAAGAAGTTTGGTTGGACTAAGAAATGTGTGGAATCATTTCGAAGGCTCAAGGAGTTGTTGATGACAATGCCAATACTAAAAGTCCCTAACATGGACGAGGACTTATTGGTGCATTGATGCATCCAAGGAAGGATTAGGTGGAGTCTTGATGAAATACTATTGAGCGATCGCTTGCATCTCAAGAAAGTTGAGAAGGCATGAGGAGAACTATGTGATGCATGATTTGGAGTTGTTAGCCATTTTATATGCCTTGAGAGTTTGGAGACACTACCTGATTGGATGGAAATTCAAACTAAAAATGGACCACTGTGGTTTACAACACATTTTCACATAGATTCACTTGAACACATGATAAAGGAGCTGGTCGGAATTTCTTAGCGAGTGTGATTTCGAGATTAGCTACATAAAATCAATGGTGAATAGAGTGGTTGATGTGTTGATTCAAAAACCACGCATATTTTCGTTGATGCCTCCTCAGAAAAATCTACGTGAAAATATTCTAACTTTAGAGCGCGACAATGAATGGCATAAAGAGGTTAAGGATTTTATTGGAAAAAACACCATGATGGTACCAAACTTTGAGGGTTTTTCTTTGGACAACAATGAATTAATGAGATATACTAATCAGACTTACATACCTCCCAATGACGAGTTAAGGAGTTTGATCCTAAATGAGGCTGATAGAGAAGTGTACATGGCTCATCCAGGAGTCACGAAGATGAGGGAAGACCTTAAACCCTCATTCTTCTGAAAGGAATGAAGGGTAACATAGTCAACTACGTGGCAAATGTCTAGAGTGTCAGCATCTGAAGGTTGAACATAGACATCTAACAAGATTACTACAACCACACGCTATTCCATAATTTAAATGGGAGGTCATTTTAGTGGATTTCATTGTTGGATTTTCGTTGATGTCAAGGCGACACGACTCGATATTTGTGGTAGTTGACACTGTGATGGAGAGTGTTTTGAAAAGTCAACAAGAAACATGTGTCTAATTTACTTTTTCCCTTAAATAAATTGGACAATAAATATCAATCTATTATTTCATTCATAACTGAGAGAGTTGGAGTTGTGACAAAATTATAAGTGTAGTTAAGTGATTTAATATCATTTGTACTAGTTGTAACCAAACTTGCACTAGTGAGAGTTCAGTAAATCAGTGAACTCACATGCAACTGAAGATTCACCACGATTAACTACATGCATGTCAGATCTAGTGGAGACCCAGTTGAGATAGTAGGTGAAAGGGATAGTTTGGCTATCAGTTGTGATTTGATCACACATGTTGTGGATATGATCATGAGCATGTGCAAACTAGGCAATTTGAATATCATTGTGAGAATTCCAATTGCAATGATTGTGCAGAGGAGGTAGGTTGTCTGGACACAGAGAATTGGCACATGTATTTGTTGATTTGTGTATGATAGTGTGATACGATTGTATTGTACTGAGAGATCTTGTATTAGAGTTTTGTATGAGATTGTTTCATGATTCATTATATATATAATATATGATAGTGGGGTTTTTAGCTTTACACTTTCCCGGTAAAACTTCTGTGTTATGTGTTATTGATATTTCACTTTGTGATCATGGTTTAATTTTCCGCAAGAATAATATTAGAATTGATTCTATATTTAATAGTGGCATATAATTGTTAGATTAGGAGAATCGCAGGAAATACTTAATTTGTATTGAAATTTCTACAGAGTGCTCATTTTATCCCTGTGTGTATGACATATGAGGCACCTAACATAGCTAGAGTTTTCATCAGTGAGATTGTGAGGCTGCATGGAATTCCTAAGAGGATCATATCCGATCGAGGATCGATGTTTACATGACGATTTTGGACTAGTTTCCAAGAGGCCTTGGGAACTCGACTTAAATTTAGTACCGCGTATAACCAGGAGACAGACGGACAGATGGAATGAACGAACGAGATATTGGAGGACATGTTGCGTATGTACATGATGGACCAACATAAACGTTGGGAGGAATTCTTTACACTGGTATAATTTGCATATGACAACAATTATCAAAGCACCATTAATATGGAGTCATTCGTGTTTCTTTACAGGCGACCGTGTCGGACACCTTTCAGTTGGGAACGGCTTGAGGATATGGTCCTGGTGGGACCGGAAGCAATCCAACAAATGGAAGATCAAATGAAAACAATACGACAAAGGATCAAGGAAGTGTAGGATAGACATAAGAGTTATGTCGATGCACATCGTGTTGACCGTAGTTATGAAGTTGGCGATCGAGTCTTCTTGTGGGTGAAACCGCACAAGAGTTCTATCAAGTTTGGAAAGTGTGATAAACTCTCTTCTAGGTTCATGGTAAATTTCAAGGTTGTGGAAAAGAAGGGGACCTAACGTAGAGAATCGCTAGAAAAGCGTGAGTGGAGGACAACTCAACGTCTAGCACACATTTTGAAGTAAATTTTAAAATTTTAAAGTGGCATATCACATAAATATTTTTAAAGGATTGTAATTAAAGAACATCTTTAATGTTTTGGAGCTGGATGATTGCATGAGATCATTGGAGGATGTATTTTCTTTTAATGAAGTTTCGTGCAGTACAGATTTAATGTGTTTGATCTTATCTATCTGTCACAAATATTTATTTTAATAAATCCTAAGTATTTCAATGTTTTTATTTCGATAGGATAGCTCTAGATTAGTTGGAGGGAAAGACTCGAAAAGCCCCTCTTGTATAAATATTTGTATTGTTTCCTAGAAGACGTTGTTGAATATATTGTATAAGATTCTGATAGTTATTGCTAAAGTTATTGATATAGTTGTTGTAGAAGTTGTTGAAGCTTATTAGAGTATTGTATGAGCCCATGTACATTTTTATTTGAATGAATATAACAAAGGAGCATTGTTCCAAATGTTTGGTGTTGTTGTGTCTTTCTGAATGAATGAATGGTAGACTTTATGTTTACTTGCAATTCTCTGTTATTTTCTTGTTCTTATGTATAAATTTATTTACATGGTTGAATGTATGAATCTGTGAGGATTTATATAACTTTCAATTGTTTCTCTTCTGCGAGCAAGTGCAAGTGTGCATAATGTCAGCAAGGAGCACGTTGACATAGTCTATTTCGACTCATAAGCTCAAAAGGGGTAACGTGAAACTTTTATATGCAAGGAGTGCATAGTTTCTGCAAGGCGTGTCTGACAGAGTTCACTTTGACTCAGAAAATTTAGCATAGATAGTTTGAGAGTACGTGTATGAGGAACCTCTCTCAATTTTGTATTGTTTAGGAGGAACCAAGGGAGTCTTTGAGAACTATTGCAAGGAGTGAACAGTTTCCTTCAAGAGGTTAAGATGAAGGAGGTTGGTTGCAAGGTGTGCGCAAAATTGATACTTAGTTGGGTATTAAAGAATTCATTCTGAAGAACTTTAGAGTGTTGGGGAGATGCAAGTCCAAGAAAGGTAACTTGGAGCTTTGCATGAAAAGTGTGCATATTGTCCACAAGGAGTGAGCGTCAAAGTCTTATGACTCAGAAGCTTAAGAGGAGTAGCGAAATTTTTCCACAAAGAAGCTAAGTTATGGAGGAGGACCTGTTGTAGGGCGTGTATAGGATGGAATTCGACTAAGTGTCGAAGAGAGCACTTTAAGGAGGAAAAAATTCTAAAAAGAACAAGCTCAGGAGGGAGAGAAAAAAGAAATATTCAAAGGGATAAATCATTTAAGGTTTCCCAAATTTAATGATAAATATCCATCCAGGAGGGATCAGGATCATTCCAGACCATCAAATCTGGGAGAAGTTGCAGGAGGGTTAACCGTGAGGCATTTCGGCACTTCGAAGTTCAGAGTGTTTAAAGTTTTGATAAGCGAGATTGTTGAAGTCACAAATTTTCAAAGTGGTATTGACTATTGGTTGCGAGGAGGACACATGGAAGTAGACTAGAAAAATTCAGGGGAGAGGGGTCTCGAGAAGTTACATGAGGAGTAGGTGAAATTTCACGAATTCGTGAAACCCAAAATATTGTTGGACCATTAGATCCAAGTGGAAACACGGAAGAGATCCTCTCACTCAAAGGAAATCACTTCAGAAATAACCAAAGATGGAGGTCGTGATATTTCAAAAGCCCAAAGTTACGAAGAGTTGACCCACGGTCAAAACCCGTGGTCACGTAGGAGAAAATTTCTAGCATAGGAGCTACTACTCATGAATTGGTGTTGCCAAAGCATCGGAGAACAGGGTTGAGGGTGACTTGAACCTATAGGTAACATCAAAGGGACCTGTGTGTCATTGTTTAGGGCTTGTTGAAGGCCTGAAGAGATAATTTGGCTTGAGTCAATTGAAGATCCAAGACTGGGAGGTCGCAGAATCCCCACGAAGGTAAGGGAGCTACATCAAGTGGTATCATCACCTGATTTTATTTTCAGGTAGCAAAGAGTAGACAAAGAAAATTATTTGATACCATCAAGTGGTATCATAGCAGAAATTTACTTGAAGACAACAGGTAAAGGAGAGAGGAGGTGAGTGAGATATCTTGATATCATCAATTGGTATCAGATCCATCATCACAATGCCACCTAGGAGATGTGCGGATCCACCTGTAGAAAATATGGCTATGGAACGAGAGATGAGAGAACTCTGAGAAAGATTGGATGCCATGGAAACAACACAAAGGAGAGCACTTGATGTTGGATATGTCAGTGATGTAGATAATGAAGAAGTGGAAGTTGAAGAAGTTGTAGAAGAGGATGCTGTGAACGAACGCTTGCTGAAAGCTATTGTGAAATTGGGAGCTAGAGAAAAAATAGACATCCCAATGTATGAATGTAATTTGGATGTCAAAGAATTGATTTATTGGATACGATCAATGGACAAGTATTTCTACTATGAATATGTCGATGAGGAGAAAAAGGTGAAAAACACTGTCACCAGGTTAAAAGGACATGCAAAATTGTGGTGGGATGAACTGCAGGCTAGCAGAATAAGAAAAGGAAAACAAAATATTAAGAGATGGGATAGAATGGTAGCCAAGTTAAAGGCTAAATTCATACACAAGGACTATCAGATAAGTCTATTCAGGAGATTGCAGAACCTGAGACAGAAAGGAATGCCAATCAAAGAGTACACAAAGGAGTTCTATAGACTGAACATCAGGGTTGGACAGAGAAAGAGAGAGAGAGAGAGAGGAGGACACATGGCATAAGATTAGAAAAAATTGGGGGAGAGGGGTGTTGAGAAGTTACGTGAGGAGTAGGTGAAATTTCGTGAATTCGTGAAACCCAAAATATAGTTGGATCGTCAGATCCAGGTGGAAACGTGGAAGAGATCCGCTCACTCAGAGGAAATCATTTCAAAAATAACCAAAGATGGAGGTCGTGATATTTCAGAAGCCCAAAGTTATGAAGAGTTGACCCACAGTCAAAACCCCTGGTCAAATAGGAGAAAATTTCTAGCATAGGAGCTACTACTCATGAATTGGTGTTGCCAAAGCATCAGAGAGCAAGGTTGCGGGTGACTCGAACCTATAGGTAACATCAAAGGGACCTGTGTGTCATTGTTTAGGGCTTGTTGAAGGCCCAAAGAGATAATTTGGCTTGAGTTAATTGAAGATCCAAGACCAGGAGGTCGCAGAATCCCCATGAGGGTAGGGGAGCTGCATCAAGTGGTATCATCGCCTGATTTTATTTTCAGGTAGCAGAGCATAGACAAAAAAAATTCTTTGATACCATCAAGTGGTATCAGAGTAGAAATTTACTTGCAAACACTAGGTAAAGGAGAGAGGAGGTGAGCGAGATATCTTGATATCATCAAGTGGTATCAGATCCATCATCACAATGCCACCTAGGAGACATGCAGAGCCACCTGTAGAAAATCGATCTATGGAACGAGAGATGAGAGAACTCCGAGAAATATTGGATGCCATGGAAACAACACAAAGGAGAACACCTAATGTTGGATATGTTAGTGATGCAGAGACTGAAGAAGTGGAAGTTGAAGAAGTTGTAGCAGAGGATGTTGTGAAAGAACGCTTGCTGAAAGCTATTGTGAAATTGGGAGCTAGAGAAAAAATAGACATCCCAATGTATGAATGTAATTTGGACATCGAAGAATTGCTTTATTGGATATGATCAATGGACAAGTATTTCTACTATGAATATGTCGATGAGGAGAAAAAGGTGAAAAACACTGTCACCAGGTTAAAAGGACATGCAACACTATGGTGGGATGAACTGCAGGCTAGCAGAATAAGCAAAGGAAAACAAAAGATTAAGAGTTGGGATAGAATGGTAGCCAAGTTAAAGGCTAAATTCATACACATGGACTATCAGATAAAACTATTCAGGAGATTGCAGAACCTGAGATAGAAAGGAATGAAAATCAAAGAGTACATAAAGGAGTTCTATAGACTGAACATCGGGGTTAGAGAGAGAGAGAGAGAGAGATGAGGAAAAAAAATTCAGGTATATAAACGGACTGATAAATGAAATACAGGACGAAATCGGCATGATGAGATTAAGGAAAATGGATAACTCTTATTAGATTGTGCCGAAAGTAGAGGAGAAGTTTAAACAAAATCAGAGTTAGTGAAGAAGATGTATAAGTTTAAAAAGGGGCAAGGGAATTGCCCATGAGAAGGCACAAAATCCAAAAGGTGAGGTTGAGAAACCATATAATCACTCTGAAAGAGGAGGAAGTTCTTGAGGGAGACAAAGTGGTGGTAGAAACTATTTTCCTCAAGGAAGAGGAAGAGGTAGAGGAGGAGAAGTGAAATTTTATGCCTGTGGAAAGATAGGACACATGTCTTGGGAATGTCTCGAGAGAAATAAATAACGAGGTGAAGTTCACATTTCAGAAGCGCAGAAGAAAAATGTTTAAGAATAGGGTGCAAAATTTGGGATATCTTTGATGATGAAAAAGGTTCTCTTAAATCCAGAGCCAGAGGTTGAAAAACCAGTGAAGAGGAACAGTTTGTTCAAGACATCTTGAAATGCTAAAGACATAGTATGGAAGGTGATAATTGACAGTGGGAGTAATGATAACTTAGTATCCACGAAGATGGTCGAGAAATTGGAGCTGGATAAAAATGCACATCCAAGTCCGTATGAGGTCTCATGGCTGCAAAAGGGTCATCAGGTAACGACAACTAAACAATGCCTTGTTGAATTTAAAATCAGAGGGTATAGAGATGATATTCTATGTGATGTGATTCCCATGGATGTATGTCATGTTTTGTTGGGAATACCATGGCAGTATAACAAGAATTTCATTCATGATGGAAGAAAAAATACTTATACTTTGGAGAAGAATGGTAGGACACACATGTTGTTGCCAATTGAGGAAAATAAAGTGAAGGAACAAGCGAACACTAGCATACTTCTCATGAGTGGGAAGGAATTCTTGAGTGAAGTTAAGAAGGGAGAGGAGATGCAGTTTGATGTAGTGAGGAAGTATAAGGTTATCCTTACAAGTACTTCTATGGAGGATCTTCCTGAGGAAGTTTAGGAATTGTTGGAGAATTTTGCTGACATAGTAGTGAATGAGTTTCCAAGCTCATTGCCACCTATTAGGAGCATTAGCCATCACATTGACTTAATACCTGGAGCAAGTTTGTCAAACAAAGCAGTGTATAGATTGACACCTCAAGAGAATGAAGTGGTAAAGAGACAAGTCCAGGATTTGATGGGAAAAGGTTTGGTCAGAGAAAGCTTGAGTCCATGCATAGTAGCAACTGTGTTGAGTCTGAAGAAGGATGGAGGATGGAGAATGTGTATAGACTCAAGAGACATAAACAAGATCACCATT
>JASDQU010014027.1:68503-79317 GCA_032191745.1 Picea mariana | reverse complement strand
TATGAGTTTGATGAATTAATTGTTGAAATATTTTATTGGTAAGTTTGTGATTGTATATCTGGATGATATACTAGTCTTCAGTAAAACTGAAGGA
Organism: Picea mariana; assembly: GCA_032191745.1. NCBI lineage: Eukaryota > Viridiplantae > Streptophyta > Pinopsida > Pinales > Pinaceae > Picea > Picea mariana. The sequence continues at coordinate 79,223 of JASDQU010014027.1, read as the reverse complement.
GAGCATTTGAGGCACTTAACATTAGTGATGAGGAGGTTGCAGTGGGAGAAGCTGCTGATAAATTTAAAGAAATACTCTTTTATGAAGACATAACTCATTTTCTTGGGTTTTGTGATCTCTTCGAATGAATTGAACATGGATCCTGAAAAGGTGAGAGAAATCATAGAATGGTTGTCACCAAGGAGTATATTTCAGGTGATAAGCTTCCATGGATTAACTAGTTTCTATTGAAAGTTCATTAGAAATTTCAGTGAGATCGGTGCACAGATGATGGATACAGTGAAGAAAAGATATAAGTCTTTTAAATGGATAGAAGAGGTTGAGAAAAGCTTCAATATATTGAAGGAGAAGATAACAGAACAATTGATTCTAGTCTTGCCAGATTCGGGAACACATTTCAAGTGAGATGTGATGCTAGTGGAGTTGCAATTGGAGCAGTATTAAGCCAAGATAATAGGCATGTTATATATTTGAGTGAGAATTTGAATGATACTAAGAGAAATTAATCCACATATGATAAAGAGCTCTATGTCATAATTCAAGCCTTGAAGAAATGGAGGCACTATCTTGTTCCAAAAGAGTTTGTTTTGCATAGTGATAATCGGGCTTTACAATTGATAACCAATCAAGAGAAGTTGAATCAAAGACATGCTAAGTGGATAGAGTTTATGAATATTTTCACTTTTTTCATTAAAAATATTTCTGGTAATGCTAACAAGGTTGTTGATGTATTGAGTAGGAGATGTTTGATTCTGCAGGACTTTCAAGTGAAAACCTTAGGGTTTGAACACCTTAAGGAGATGTATCATGATGATCTAGATTTCAAAGAGGCATATGAAGCATGTACAAATCCTATTCTTAGAGACATAATTTAGTGGACAAAGTATCTAATTCAGGATGGGTTTCTCTTTAAAGGGTACCAGTTGTGCATACCAAAATGCTCGACGAGAGAGGATTTTCTCAAGGAAAAGCATAGTGGAGGTCTAGCCGGGCATTTTGGCCATGAAAAAATGTTTGCATAGTTGGAAAGTTCATACTATTGGCCAAGTATGAGGGAAGAGGTGAATATTTTTTTGAACATATGTAAAATTTTCCAGTATGCAAAAGGAAAGAGACAGAATACTTGGTTGTATCAACCATTGCCTATTCCAAAGAGGCCTTGGGATGCAATAAGCATGGATTTCATGTTGGGATTGCCAAAAATGCAAAGAGGAAGTGATTACATATTTTTGGTAGTTAATATATTTTCAAATATGACACACATTATCCCATTCCAGAAGACCATTGATGCAGCGCACGTTGCTAACTTGTTTTTCAAGGAAGTTGTGAGACTCCATGGATTACCCAGAATTATTTTTGCATGGAGAGATACCAAGTTTGTTGGTCATTTCTGGAGAGCATTGTAGAAGAAACTAGGAATGGAACTATCCTTTAGTTCTTCATATAACCCTCAAACAGATGGACAGGCTGAGGTGGTGAATCAGAGTTTAGGGGATTTGCTAAGAAGTTTGGTCATTGAACATCCTAGTTAGTGGGATCAGATTCTAGCACAAGCATAGTTTGCATACAATGACTCAGTAAACAAAAGTGCCAGAAAGAGCCCATTTCAGATAGTATATGGAATGAATCCAAGGGGATTTTCAGCGTTAACATATCTAGATCAAATTGAATTTAGAAGCGCTAGAGCCAAACTCTTCGTTGCATAAATTAAGGAGATTCATAATCACTTCAAAGAGAAGTTGTAGAGAAACAACAACGAATATAAACGCAGAGATGATCAACATAGGAACAAACTTCAATTTGAAGTAGGAGATCAAGTTCTAGCACATATTAGGAAGGAGAGGTTCCCAAGAGGAACATATAATAAACTAAAGCTGAAGAAGATAGGACTGTGTAAGATCCTAAGAAAATTTGATGAGAATTCTTATGAGATAGAGTTGCCAAAGGATGTGGGTATATCACCCATATTCAACATTGCAGACCTATATCTTTATAGGGAAGATGAAACCAGAGGATCAGAAGATCAGAAAGAGATTCAATGGAAAGATCATATGCCTGTAGCAGATAAGTCATAGATGGATAAGATCGTAGCTCCGTGGATTGGTAAGAAGACCAGAAGAAAGACATATTTTGAGTATTTGGTAAAGTGGAAAGGATGCCCAATAGAAGATGCCAGTTGGGTAAACGAAGTGGATATTCAGAAGCATGGAAGGTCAATTTAGAAACTCATGGACATGATTCCATGAATTTTTCAGCCAAAAGAGTATGATGCAGGAGCATCGCCAACAAAGTGTGAGTGGAGGACAAATCAGTGCCTAACGTGCATTTTGAAATGAATTTTAAAATTTTAAAGTGGCATATCACGTAAATATTTAATGTTTTGGAGTTGGATGATCGCATGAGATTGTTGGAGGATGTATTTTATTTTAATGATATTGTGTGCAGTACAGATTCGATGTGTTTGATCTTATTTGTCTGTCACAAATATTTATTGTAATAAATCCTAAGTAGTTGAATGATTTTATTTCGATAGGATGGCTCTAGAGTAGTTGGAGGGAAAGGATCAAAGAGCCCCTCTTGTATAAATATTTGTATTATTTCACCGAAGAGGTTGTTAAATCTATTGTATAGGTTGTCGATAGTTGTTGATGAAGTTATTGATATAGTTGTTGTAGAATTTGTTGAAGCTTATCAGAGTCTTGTACGAGCCCATGTACATTTTCATTTGAATGAATATAATAGAGGAACATTGTTCCAAATGTCTGGTGTTGTTGTGTCTATCTGAATGAATGAATGGTAGACTTTCTATTTACTTGCAATTCTATGTTATTTTCTTGTTCTTATGTATGAATTCATTTACATGGTTGAATGTATGAATTTGTGAGGATTCAAATAATTTTCAATTGTTTCTCTTCTACAAGCAAGTGCAAGTGTGCATAGTGTTCGCAAGGAGTGCGCTGAAAGAGTCTATTTCGAATCATAATCTCAAAAGAGGTAACGTGAAAATTTTGTATGTAAGGAGTGTATAGTGTTAGAAAGGGGTGCAAAGATAGTTTAAGAGTGCATGTAGGAGGAACCTTGCTCAATTTCGTATCATTCAGGAGGAACTTAGGGAGTCTTTGAAAAATGTTGCAAGGAATGCATAGTTTCCTTCAAGAGGTTAAGTTGAAGGATTTTGGTCGCAAGGTGTGCACATAATCAATACTTATCTGGGTATTGAAGGAGTCATTCTAAATAAGTTTGGATTATTGGCGAGAACCAATTCCAATAAGGTAAACTTGGATCTTTACATTCAAAGTGTGAATATTGTCTGCAAGGAGTGTGTGTTAGAGTCTTCTGACTTAGAAGCTCAAGAGGAGTAGCGAAACTCATCCACATAGAAACTAAGTTGTGGAGGAGGACCTCTTGCAGGATGTTTATAGACTGGAATTCGACTAAGTGTCAAAGAAAGAACTCTAAGAAGGAAAAAGTTTGAAAAAGACAAGCTCAGGAGGGAGAGAGGTGAGAAATATTCAAAGGGAGAAATCCTTTAAGGTTTCCCAAAGTTATCAAGCAAGATTCTTCTAGGAGGTATCGATATCATTCCATACCATCAGATATAGGAGAAGTTGCATGAGGGTTAGTCGTGAAGCATTTGGGTAGTTTGAAATTCAAAGTTTTTGAAGTGTTGAGAAGCGGGATCGTCAAAGTCGCGAAGTCGCAAAGTGATCTTGATTGTTGGATGCAAGGAGGAAACGTGGCAGCAAATTAGAGAAATCCAGGGGATAGACGTCCAAAGAAGTTGTGTGAGGAGTAGGTGAAATTTTGTGAAGTCACGAAACTCGAAATATAGATGGACTGTCAGATCCAAGTGGACACGCGGAAGAGATCTGTGCATTCAGAGGAAAGCATTTGAGAAAGAACTAAAGATAGAGGTCATGATATTTCCGAAGCACGATGTTACGAAGAGTTGACCCATGGTCATAGCCCATGGTCACATAGGAGAAAAGGTCTATTATGGGAGCTAGTACTCACGAATTAGTGTTTCCAAAGCACCAGAGAGTCAGGCTGCGGGTGACTCGAACCTAAAGGTAACATCAATAGGACCTGTGTGTCATTTCTCAGGTCTTTTTGAAGGCCCTAAGAGCTAATTCAGATCGAGTAAATTGAATATCCAAGACCGATATGTCGCAGAATCCCCAAGAGGCTAGGGGGGTTGCATCAGGCCCATGGCCTATCGACTATCCTTTCCTAGCTCTTTGAGGTGTATGCATGATGTTTTTCATGTATTTGTTTTGAAACATTATCTTAGTGATCCTACGCATGTGATTGACATGAGTTTCTTGCAGGTATCAGACGAGGGTGCACTCACGACAGAGCTAATATGCATTCTGGACCATTGCATTCGACATCTATGACGTCCAATAGTCGATCAACTCAAGATCCAATGGGACAATTATAGTCCACACTCGACGACCTGGAAGGACGCATATGATATGCGTCAACTGTTTCAATTTGTGTTTGATAGCTAGACATATAAATATTGTTAGATACTTTGCTTTCGCACTTATATACTGTGAAACTTCAGAACGATGTTTGAAATAAGAGGGGGTGTATGTAACATTTTTCTCTTGCGTACACCTAATTGTACTAATTCTTCGGGGACCCTTGCATGCAAGTGGTTCGATTCATTATATTATTGATTATTTTGATTATGATTATGAGATGTTGTGGATATGATGATATGTTATTTTGTTATGTTTATATCGACAGGTACTATTGATTGGTTTTTCCTGAGTGTTCCGGAATCTAGACTGTTTGAGGATGCCAATGGCATCGATGGAACTCCTTGGACTCTAGATCGAGTTAGAGAGTGGACTGTTATGGTTGAAGTGTTTTTGATATTGCATATGTGACATATGACTAGTATATTATGATGTTGATTTTTTATTGCTGACACGTTTCGTTGATGGATGCAGGATGATGATAGATTTCTAACCAAAATCACATTAGGAGTAAAGAGGTCATGCACAACAACCATATATATTGAGGGAGAGGTGTGGTAGTATCCCTGCCACAACCTACTAACACTCTCTTCGTGGCTCAAACTGTAGGTTAATGATTACCTAGTTTGAGAGATACACGATGTCGTGAGGGCAGACTCTGAAAGTCACTCACAATGATTCTAAAGGGCGTGCAATAAGGAAGGGTCCTTATTCCTTAGAGGCCCTTAATCTCCCACAAGGTCACTTGATGGAGCATTGACTCCATGGGTTTGACATCTACCAAAATCAGTCAAAAAGCGAGTGGCACCCTTAGAGCACGTAGTGCGTCTTGAAGGGCACGTCGTGTAAATAAAACATGAATGTAGGCGAGTGGCACCCTTAGAGCATGTAGTGCATCTTTAAGGGCACGTCGTGATTTTAACACTTGTAAGTTAATGAACCTAGTACCTAGAAAACTATGTCTCCTTAGGACTTCGTCAACCTTAAAATGAATGATTTCATAATTAAAGATTAATAATTATAATTTTTTCCACTTAATAACAATTTATGTTGAGCCTAAAGAATTCAAATCCTAGGTCTAAATAGGTCTGGAGAACTAAAATTTAATTAAGCAAATACTAAGGGGGGAATGAAAAAATTGGGGATGAAAATAAAAATTTGAAAAAAAATAAAAATTGAATGATTAAATTATTTAAAAAGATTAATGGTTGGCCAAGTACAAAACCTTATAAATTACAACTTAGACCAAAAAGGGAAACTTAAAGACAAAAGGAATGTGAAACATAGGAGGGAATCTAGCCTAGAGAACTTTCTAATTTCGAACTCAACTAAGCTTTAAGAAATACATCATTCATTAAGGGAATGTAAGGGAATAAAGGGACATCGAGGAGCGTTTTTAGGAACACTTTTCGGTGAGCKAGGGAAATTGTTAAATTAAATTAATTAATTAAATAAATTTCTGGTGCAACAAAGGGATAAGGTGACAAGTGTATGGGGGAGAATTTTTTCCAAACAAATTTTTAATAAAGTGAATTTAATGTGGGTTTTGGCAAGAAGTCACTAAGAAAACTCTATAAAAGAAATGGCGGAGGAGAAGAAAGGATCACGTCTGGTATGCGTAAGGTTATTTTGTCGGATTTTACTCTTGACTAATTTTTCTTGTGGGAGTTGGGATACCCTTCTCGAATAACGAGTGGTAGCTTGATCTTGCGAGGCGATCTGGGAGCTAGCCTTCTTTGGTTTGTGTGTGTGGCCCCTTTGCGGCTCGAGGGGCTCAAGGGGAAGAAGAGTACCCCTAACGTTGGCTGGGAGGTACCGGTGAGTTCTCAGCGGTTAGCGAGCGGGAGATGACGAGAGAGTCATACATGATTATGCGCCATCAATTACGGTGTTCTATTGATTTTAACTTGTAATGATTTAGTTTCAGTATTCCACTATAGTTTAATGTAAATGGTTTGTTTATATGATTTCCTAATTGACAATCATGGATTAAAATTTATGTTATATGTGATGTTGATCCTTTCAAATTTAGTGTTAAAACGATCAGTAGAATCATGATTTAGTTGAAGAATTCTTTTATGTTTGATGTGAATGGTTTTTGCTTCTCATCCTCCATGCGCGCAGCCTAAACTTTTGTTAAATGTGATGTTGGATTCATTCATTTTATGTGCAAAATAGTTTTTGTTGTCTCTCCCTTCCATGGGAAATAGAGTCTCTGGTTGAGTTTTGAGATCACCACACACTAAGGAACCGGTGTGTCATTTTGGGTGATCCCTTTTAGAGTGTTGTGCTTAGTATGTAGTGAGCGTAGGATAGACTCAGTATGGTTTCTGCTCTCTAATTCAGATCCTTCTTCTAACACGATTATGTTCTCAATCCTTGTAGTGAATACAGATTTATGGTCGTGTTAGGTGATTTAGTTGTTGAAACAATTCATGGTAGTTTTCAGCTTCATAGTTGCATTATTGTTTTTCTATCACATCTAATCCATCGATGACCTCACTGGAAACATGAATATTTACCTTCGAAGGGAAGGACGCAAGCACTCCCTTTTTAGGCATCAATCGTAGATATACAATCACTCCCTTAGATAACATTTTCCTCTTGGGATGAGTCTTTGGCATATCAATTTCATTTATCCTGTGAATTGTTTCCTTCTAGGACTGGGGAACCCCCTTCAAAATTCTTTTCATTTGGAATTTCACCTCTCCGTTGGGGTTCAACCTTATGTGAATGGTTCTCCTCTTAGCACGCCCTAATCGTGTTAAACTATTGTGTTCAACCCTATAGCGAGTTTCAATCCGGTAGCCAGTTTCAATCATGTAGTGAGTTCAACCCTGTAGCGAGTGGATGGTTTCAATCCTGTAGCGAGTTTCAATCTTGTAGCAGTGGATTTGCTTATTACTGCAACGTTTACATCGCAGCCGCCACCTTGCAGTCACGATTCCAGTAGATTGCAGTAGCTATTTCCTAGTCTTTTACCAGCGCCTTCCCTGCAGCACGAATCATTTTCTGCAGCCAGCGATCACGAAAGTTAAGACCAACAGTTACTTGTTGCCACTACGTAAATGACTTTTAATGCACAATGTTTTAAACTAGTGTAATTCTTATAATTATTAACGAGGTGTAAACAACGTTATAAATGGACAGTCAGACAGTCAGAACTTTTACATTATATTTTTTATTACGTCGAAAGGCGTACAACTATTGATAATGGGCACAATTAATGATCTTTTAATCTTATTTAAACTTAAACTTTAATTTGATGGCTATACATTGAAGATGCTGGCATATTCTTAGTCATCCTCCAAAATCAATGGGTCAGATTTATTATTCATAACTTTTTTGCATTTATCAAGACATTCGTTAACATGTTTACTTTTTAACATTTACCTAATCACATTAAAAAATAACTGTAAGGATATGTAAATGCCACATTTAAATGATTAAGTAAGATTAAACTGTGCAGCCAAACGTTTCATATTACCATAGACGGATTACGGATTACCACATATGTTTTATATTGAGGGCACGGTTTTCAACTGATACCTTTCTGCGTTCTCAGCCACGAGTTAGCATCTATGCTAGTTATAAATACATAGAGATTCATTTATTTTAAATACACAGAAATTATAAATACCTTTGATTATAAATACACATAGATTTATTTGTTTTAAATACACAGAGATTTTAAATACCTTTTTGATTAGAAATACACAAAGATCCTTTTGTTTAAACACATAGAGACTATAAATACCTTTTGTTTTAACTAAACAAAGAATCATAACTATTGCATGTCTAACAGTTGTGACGATAGTATACAGTGTTCAAAATTTTAAGTTTAATTAAACAGTGTTTTAGAAATTGTGTGATTTTATAATTAGATTGATATAGAAACTGTGTTTAATTAATTTGTTTGATAAATTTTATGTATAATGTTTATGATTGAATGATGTAAAGTTTAGCATGATGTTTAAAGTTATAAGGGTGAATGATGTAAAGGGTGTGATAATGTATACACCTTAATGATGAATGATCATAATCAGGAAAATCTTATAAGGTTGGTAAAGATACAAAGATTTCAAAAGTTTAATGATGAATGATCTTAATGAGGAAAATTTTATAAAAATGATGTAAAGGGTGTGATAATGTATACACTTGAATGATGATCATAATGAGGAAAATCTTATAAGGTTGGTAAAGATATAAAGATTTCAAAAGTTTTAATAATGAATGATTTTAATGAGGAAAATTTTATAAAAATGGTAAGGATACAAAGATTTCAAAAGTTTTAATGATGAATAAACTCAAGGATTGTAGAGCTAGATCGACGTATGAACAGTTGTTGTTATTGATTATTCATTTTTACAAAAATTTGGTTGTTGTTTATTATTTCTTGTGGAAAAATGTATTGAATGATTGATTGCTTTTCTCGCTCGCCATGGAAGTTTAAGTTACTTGTGTCGTGGTTCCTTATGTTCGTCTTTGAGTGATGTTGATTGATTTGTGTAGATCTATATTACTAATGTGTCATTAATTATTGTCGATGTTATTTTCCTAATGTTAAAAAGAAAGAATTTTTTTTACTTCTTGTACATCATTTGAGTCGCAACGGTTGGGGTCATTACATGATGTTCTTGAGCTTTATTTAACTTTTCACTATCATCTTTAAACACTTGCAATTCCACAATAAGATTCCTCATCATTTCCAATACTTTGGTGGATGAACTTCACACACTATGATGTTCTGGATCTCTAGGGAGCTCTTGATTGTGGTTTCTATCAGGTCTGTCTCCTTCTCCATTCTACTCTAACATTTTTACAAAAGACGAAAAAAAATATTTTTGTAATAGTAAATATTATTTGTTAGATTTTTCCTTTAGCAAAATAACTTTCTAGTGTTACCCTTAGGCCTAAGTGTTGTAACCAACAACTCTAATACCATATGTAATGTACCCCAATTATTAGCTAAAAGTAAGTCTTACCAATGTTTCAATCATTCATTACTTGACTATTTCAATCATTCATTACTTGACTCAACTCTTATTTAGGAATAACTATGAGTCTTGTTCTCAATTATATTATAACTCTGACCAATGTTGCAATCATTCATTACTTGACTCAACTCCTATTTAGGAACAACTATGATTCTTGTTGTCAATTGTATTATAAGTTTGAACAATGTTTCAATCATTCATTACTTGACTGTTTCAATCATTCATTACTTGACTCAACTCTTATTTTTCAACTTAAGGACTTTATTTATACCATAACCATAAGAGAGGAAATTAATACTCTCACTATAATGGCACCCTTTCGTAACACTCTTACCTTATTCTTGTAATACAATAAAGATTTCCCTGATAATAGTTTTATCCCTAAACTATAGGGAAAAACCTACCATAACCCATATTATTTATGCTATTCTATAGTGCATAACCCCATATCCTTTTGTGTTATTCTATAGTGCATAAAGATTCATCCACTTTGAAATTTGTTTTTAAGCTAGGAGAATTAAACCTAGCCATCACGATGGACTTTTTTATTTGATTATATAAATATAAAACGTGTTCTTCCGATGTAATTTATACAAGACTTAACTTAGGCATATAATAGCCTAGAATGCACAAGGTTCCAGGTCACGATTAATGGAATCACTCGTTAAAGGTAGTTCCAATTTAGTTAAAAATCTTACCCGACATTTATGATACCCACCCTAACAAGACCTTAGTCCCTCTAGATAGCAACGTAATGGGTATGGTGGCTTGTTATGGCATAGTGGATGAAAAATAGACTTGCACTTTTGAATTGACGTTGTTMTTTCTYGCATTAAAGGTATGGAAACCACTTAATATGTTTTACCTACCATGTACGTCGATCTCTGATGCTCCAGGAGGTTAACCAATACAACCTCTCCACTTTACTAGTTTCATATGGCAGTCGGGGGGGGATACTCTGCCACCCTTACACTCTGAACGATGGGATCGAGGCACCATTATGCATAATGCATTCAATTCCTTACCTTGATTTTCTAAACTTCCATCCATGGCACGACTCCTTGTGACCTAGTTACTCTATAGATCTTAGTTCTAGTGTATATAGATGCAACAACATTCCTATGGAAGTTGAATGCTTCATATAATCGGTAAGGTTTTCTACCCATACTAGTTCTTGATTTGGGAGAGACTTCAATACTGTATTTTATTTTTCTCTTAAGATTTAAACCGCTTGTCCTG